>JBBPDI010080193.1:0-30693 GCA_037974545.1 Cucumis variabilis | reverse complement strand
TAGTTTGTTCCCTTAAAGACTGAATCCAAGTCTTGAACAAGGGGCCCCACCCTCTCATTGGTTCGAGAGCGATTCAGTTTATAGGTTGGACCATAACCTATAAATAACCAATTGTTTATAGTAGATCGGTGGAACTTAAGAAGGAAGATGTAATCTTAAGGATAAACAATATTTTAACCTAGCCAAGGTTACGAACAACCTGTGAAGGATTAATTTACTGATCATAATTATATTAGATGGACATAAATATATCTATGGTGAGGGGATGCAACTTTGAGACTTTAGTGGAATGACTCGTTAGTTAACGAATGTTCTTTAGCTCGGTCTAAAAAGGTTCATCCAGTTAATTTTGAATCGTTGGAGTCTATGATCTATAGGTCCATTAGGTTCCCCTTCTAGCTCATATGGAATTAACTTAGAACAATATGTTGGAATAATTTGAATAGTTCGAATTTGGTAAAAAGAGAGAAACTGACAAATATATGTGATATAGTCATCGATAAGTTTGAGCTAAATCTTTATGTTTAAATATGATTTAAATATAAAAATATGAATACTGATTCATATTCAAAAGCTCGAAATTGATGGAAATGATCAAAGTTGAAAAAAGTCAAAATGTTGACTTTTGACTTTGAAAAATCAAACTTTGACTGGCTTTATATTCAAATGTGATTTGAATTTCAGACAAATGAATGTTGATTCATTCTCAGAAGGATAAAATTAGTCAAGACGAAAAAAATGGTAAACATTCAAAATGTTAACTTTTGACTTGTAAAGGTCAAAGTTTGACTTTGATTTAAATGGTTAAATGACTATATTGCCCTTGGACTAAGTTAGTGAGAAATTTCAATATTTTGTTGGATAATCTCACTAACACTTAGTGGAATAAGTGGGTACATGAGATGTAAACACCTCGCCTATTAAGTTCTACTAATAGTTAGTGGAATGTTAGGTATTGAGATTTTATAAACAAATTACATGCATTTTTTTCATGTATTTTGGATATAAATAGGCATAATTTCTTTTTATTAAAAAACTTTTGCTCAAATTAGTAATTTTGAATTACTAAATTATTTTATTCAACCTATTATTCTCTAAAAGTCTCAAACCTAAATCTCACATTTATTTTTCCATCTTTCTCTCAATTTTTTTCACTTATCGATTTTCACAACCTGGTTCTAATTTCAGAGGATAGCGGGTCAACTCTAGTAGTGGTCGGACTTTGAGTTCATGGGAAGATTATAAGGATCAATAAATCTTCAAAGATACGTATTCGATAAACCCTAATTTCGTTTAACTAGGGTAATTTTTAAGCATGTTAATCTCTAAATTGTTTAGATGCATGTAGAGTAAAATTGATCCATTTTTTCAGCTGCACATGTCTCATAATCCATCATAATAAAAAGTAGTAGTAGTAGTAGTAGTTGCAGAGTAAAATTGATCCATTTTTTCAGCTGCGCATGTCTCATAATCCATCATAATAAAAAAGTAGTAGTAGTAGTAGTACTTCTAGAACATAAGCATTGAGGCTAAAAGGAGAGGAAAGTTTAGGCTTATAAGGCGAAGAGCTATCAGGAGTTTAGTTATAAGCTTAAGTGTATTATTTGTATTTTGGTTATGTATTGTATTTGTACTCATATACTAAATGCCTTGTTGGTAATAAAAGTTAAAGTTTGTTTTATTTTTTTGCATTAAGTTCTATATTGCCTAAAGTTTATTTGTTAAGTCAAGTGTTTTGGTGATTGAGCTAAGTTAAGGAAGTTAAGACGAGTGTCTTTAGCATTTAAGGCATCAAGGATGCTCATGTCACATCGTGTCTCACGAGACAAGCAAGCAAGTCAGCGAGGCAGGGTGTGACATAAACACCAACTTAAAGTCATTCTTTCTAAGTAATGAACCAAAAACTAAATTCTTGCAAAAGTCAGGGACATAAAGCACATTGTTGAAAGTGAGTTCCTTACCAAAAGTCATTTTATGGATCACTTTTCTTTGTCCCTCAACCTTTGAAGTAGAAGAGCCCATAAACAATTGTTCTCCAAAGACTGACACATATGATGTGAACATATTCTTATTGACACAAATATGACAAGGAACACCAGTGTCTACCCACCATTCTTTGGAATTGACCAGAATGTTACATCATGAAATGACTGCACAAATGTTAATATCTACAACACCATCTGATACTTCGTCAACTTCTCTAATATAAGGTTGATCATTTTTACGCTGAAATTGTTTTGGCTTACGACAATCCTTAGATTGATGTTCCAATTGTTGAAATTATAGCCCTTGCCATTGAACTTTTTTGTGAAACATGGTTTTTTACTTGAATCTTCATAGAAAACTTCCTTTTCTTGTTACTTTGCGATTTATTTTCCACAATGTTGACCTTAGAATCTATTGCACTATCCATAGTACACTTTTCTGCCTTTATATTATTCTCTTCAATTCCAAGTCGAACCAAATGTTTCTCAAGTTTTATCTCTTTGCGTTTATGCTTGAGATAATTTTTGAAATCTCTCCATTAGGTTGTCAAATTTTCCATTATTGTTGTTTCTTGAAAAGATGCACTCAAGTCATATTCTTAGCATTTATATCATGTAAAATTATCTGGATTTCTTGGATCTTACTGATTACAGCTTTGGAATCCACCATTTTGCAATCCAAAAAAAATTTGACAATAAATTTCTTTAAACCAAAAACTTTAATTTTGATCTTCTTCTCCCGTAAATTTCATAGACTTTTGGCTAAATCAATACCACTATACACATTATAGTGTGTTGTCCAATCCATTCAAAATGTAATTCTTGCAAAGATATTTTGCAAGTTTTCATTTGTTAGCTGCAAGTTATTTTTCTTTGTCAGTTTCTACCGTAGATAACACTACAAGAAAAAGAGGATCTCTTGACCGCTGAAAGGGTTGTTGGGAGATAATGTGTTGGGAGAGACAAAAACTCTTAACACCTTTATAAAGGTGTGAGGAGTTAGTGGATAACTTTTGACACCATTAGTTATGCTTTGAGAAATTGTTCCTAACTCCCAATGCCTTTGTAAAAAGTCAAGAGTTCCCTTTTAAAATTCCCCCCAGATCTGTGAAAAATCGCAGATATGTTTCAAACCCTCTCCATTAAATCGATGAAACCCTTCCACGCACAAACCTTAAATTTGTTTGGTCGTCCCTCCCCTCATTTGAGCGACCTCTTCATCTGGTGCCTCCTCCTCATTATTCGTAGCTGCCTCACCTACCATCGCTTGTCTCATTATTCGTTATTGTCGTTTTTATAGTCACTATCCATCGCTTCTCCTATCATCGCTTGGTATGTTTTAAGGTTGCATAAGATCTAAAATTCTTGTTTTAATTTAATCTTTATTCTTGTCTTGAGTTGAATGTAGTGTTTTTTTTTTTACAAATTATGTTGGATATGAATTTCGTATTTGAGTAAATAATTTCATGTTTTGTTTCAGATTTCCATCTCCAAACTTTATATAGCTCTACATTGCCCACTTCCGGTGCATGGAGACTAGCCACGAAATCCTCGTGAAAGAGAGGACCTTCTACTTTCAAACATGGAACTGTCGTCTAGGCCTCCTCAACTTCGATATGTCCCATTAAGAAGCTCATCTTAACATGTTCATGCATGATCCTCTTTTTGGGTACTCTAAACTCCCTTATTTTGATTATGTGTCTCTACCTTTATATGCTTGATAATAGTCTGTAGTTTTGAAAGTTCATAGGGGTTATACTTTGCAATGTTTCCTATGTTTGTTTTGAAAGTTTGATCTGGGAAAACTAGGAAATTAAGATGAAAATGAATTTTCATAAATTGAGTAGTATTTACTAGCTTATTGTTGTTCTTTCCAGTAGCTAAGATGAGAATTTGATTAATTCTCGAAGTTGGTTTTCTATGTTTTTAAGGAATAGTGACATTAATTTTGTAGTATAATTGAGATTAGTTTTAGAATATATGTACTCATGAATTTGAATATGAACACTTTTGTGGAAAAATGCTTGATAAGAAAGTGTATTGATGATTGGTTATAGACATGGTTTGATTGCTTTTTGATTGAGCTAAAAACACTCTACAAGTGTACATTTAGGGGTGTTTGGCCCATTTTAAAATTAAGGGGGTTTGGCATTTGAAGTTGGCCCATGGGTTTGGAATATGTTTTAGAAAAAATTTCACTTCAACCTTTTATCAATGATCATTGATGACTGTTGGCAACAAATGTTAGCCAATTTCACGATCAATCATTGATAATCGATCATGATCGATCAACAGTCACAACAACCAATTGTCTTAACCGTCAGCTGTATATCATCTTGATAATTGCTTCTACTTGTCTTAACTATCGATTATCGATCGTCTTTGAGAGTCGGTGATCAATATCTTGATCTACCATTGGTGACCTACAACTTTGGACATCGCTATCGCTGAGTGAACATAGTGCTCGTCGAAGACCAATTATTATGGTACTGCGAGGATTTGTGTTGTTGGATGCCCATTTAGTTTGGACTTAGTAATTTCACATACATGTGATACAATTCTAATCTAGACAATATGTCACCAAGCAGGTTCATTGCACATAAGATACTCACTATATCTTTCTGTATTAGGATTGATTCTATGCTATAAGTCATGAGTCATGAGTCATGAGTCATGATCATAGCATACAAGATGCTCACTATGTACCTCTTTATCGCGTAATAGCTAAGTCCTCATTGAGGACAAGTTTTCCTACTACTTGTCCAAATGCAAGTGAACATTAGGTTTACCTGGATGATCTAGGGTCGAACACAGAAAATTGATTCAAGACATTAGTTCTAGGAATTAATTATCATCTAGGTGGTATAAAAGAATTAATTAAAGAAAGTATAAAAGAATAAAAAATAGGAATAAAACTACTTATGCACGCCGTGAGAATCTGTAAAGGGAAATGGATGGATGCAAGAAGGAAGATCTATGCATTATTAGGCGATTAAGAAATGTGAGAGCTTTAATGCGATTAACTTTCATAATCAGCTCATGATTAAGGCGACCTTCTCTTGAAGTGTTTAAACGCCACACTTGTTCACCTTTCGGGATGCAAATGACTATGCTTGATTAGGTAATATAAATCTAGAAGAATACACTTATAATACTTATAGAACTTTGCGTTTAAGGAAAACTACCTCTCAGTGCCTAATGTCTACATGTGTTCACCTTTTGGGATACAAATATTGGAAGTTATCTCGCTAAGGTGGAGTTTGTTGTTAAATTCCTTCTTACACGCATTAGCCTTATCTTTGCTACTTGCCCTCTCGAGTAGTTAGCGATTGACACTGGCCAAGCAATAGATATAGCTCAACTAATGGTATCAGAATTACAAACTAGACTCATTATCAAGAACTTATCACAAACCTAACTACTAATAACACATTGACAAGTGTGAAGTCAAGAAATGATAGATTGAAAAGGTATAAACATGTAATATATATAAAGTATGTAAGCATTGGGCCATTGTACAATATGAACAACATATATTACAAAGAAGTGCAAAAATGGAGAGTAGGAAAATATTACAAGTTAGGGGACAACAGAAGTATGGATTCTTTCCTTCTCAGAAGTCAAGTTCTCGCTTTTACAACTAATCAAAGAAGAAGAAGAAAACATTTACAGATGGCAGAAAGGCTATTCCTTTTCGCCACTCTCTCTCTAGGGATCGACCTATTTAGGTCATTATTCTATACAGGCATCCAGCTGGCCCATGTAGGCCCATTTTCTCTTGGTTAGGATGAAGTCTCTTTATAGACATCTTTTAGTGAGAAACTTCTGTTATTCTGAGATTGTCAGCGCCGAATGCAACCTTGTGAAGTCACATCAACTCCAACTACCATTCTTGTCCTCTAGTGAGCCTTCTTCGCGTGATGATGTGGTTCTTCGCCTAGAAATATTATTTGTCAGACGAGTGACCATCGCGTTGCCTTTGCGTGAGACGTCTCCTGTGATTCACTAGCTTCTTCCTTCCAATTTATCCTGCATTTAGATATTATAATAGTGTAAAATAGGTATGATAATTATGTAAGATGTATTTCTAAATACTTATAAATTTACAATACAAGTTACACATTTTGTTTCTCTTCTTATGCATTTTGGTCTCATTATTCTAATACAATGAGCTATAATAATGGATATCTATACACGTTATCACATTATCGTTAATTATGGATAATCGTGCCTATTAACAAATGATTATAATGATGGTCATTGACCAATAGCCATGACCTTTGGTGATTGATTGCCATGATGGTTAGTCACCAACCAATCGTCTTAAACATTGGCGACTGTTGACCATTTTAGCCATTGATCGATAATTGTCTTTACCAAGGCTTCCTACACTCTTTTCCATGGGTTTGAATAGCAACACTATTCAAGTCTATGGATTACCTTTTTTTTCTAACACTATTCAAGTCCATCCGTCTTTAAATGTCACACTTGCTCAAAGACTTAGAGAGAAGCTCGCCTTAATCATGAGCTGGTGAAGCAAGTAATGTTGCATCAAGGCTCTCGCATTGCTTAATCAGCTAATAATGCATAGACCTTCCTTCGACTCCCTTCTCGCATACAAGTTAGTTCGTATCATTGATATCAATTGATAAGTAAACTCTAGAACTAAACTTTAATATCAATTCTCTGTGTTCAACTATGGACCAGCTAGATAAACCTATTGCTCTACTTATATTTGGGCAAGTAGTAGGAAAACTTGTATCCAACAAGGGTTTAGTGGTTGCGTGATAATAAGGTACATAGTATTTCACGTACAGTGATCATGACTAAATGACTTCACATAGAATTAATTGTACCTTTTAAGTCCTAAGTTAACTCACGTGGCATCCCTATCAAGAGATTAGCATTGTACATTAACAAAACACACACCACAACCACAACACGAAACAAACCCGCAACAACACCAATATGTTTTTGGCATCGTTGTCGAGGAATTAATTTTTCAAACACTAGAGTAAGGTTTTACTTTGATTTTAGGCAAAGCATTTGGTCTTAGTGAATCATGCATTCAGCCGAAGATCGTATGAAGAGGTTCAAGGTACCAGAGTCATCTGTAATTGCTTAAACCAACTCTAGGATTAGTGCTTTCGGCGAGGAACCACAAGAAATCTTAATGGATGTGTTCGTCACAAATGAAGTAAGACCCCTTGGAATGCCACATCTTAAGTTTGACTTATGTGTTTAAGGATGACAAGAAAGTGTCCTCACGTTCGATTTAGCAAGATCGCTATTTTGACTATCGGTGCAAGAAGCAAATTATATTGCCTGGGCATTGTGATGAATGATTGGGAGCAGTGACCTATTGCTATGAACAATCAAGATGCAAAGGATCATGTCACAAATAAACAAGGATGTTTGGTGTTATGATGCAGGAGTAAAGGCTATGCAGAGCAAGTACACGATGAAACCACAATTCTTCTCTAATCATATAACTTGGATGCATTTGTAAAGTATAATTCTTCCATCTCTACTATAGATTGCATCCATGACATTTTTGTGTATAATATACATGTAATTAGTTATAATTTTTTTATACATGTAAATCACTTTTGTAACTTTTATACGTGTAAATCTCTACTATAGATTGCATCCAAGGCTCTCCAATCATCACCTTCTTTTAGTTGTATTTCTCTTCTTCCCTTGTTCCCTATTGTCCATTCAGTACAAAAGCAGAACATATCTTCTTTACGAGCTAGGAAGGGGATCTAATGGACCTACAGATTAGAATCTACAACGATATGAGATTAATTGGCTAAACTCATTAATCAATATTCGTTAGCTATGTGTAAACTCCACTAAAGGCTCACAGCTGAACTCTTCTCAATGTAGATATATTTCTGTGTCCACGGATATAGACCAATAATAGTAAGTTATTCTTTTACGAGTGTTCGTAACACCAGTTAGGTTAAATTACCGTTTTAGCCCTAGGTTACTTCTAGTCCTTAAATACCAGTGCTCTTCTAATGAACAACCTGTTTATGGTCCAACCAAATAAACAGAAACCTCTTTCGTGCCAAAGAGAGGGGAATGCCCTTTGTTCAAGTCCAGAAGACACCATATAAGGAAACACTCATCTACTTACCCTAAAGTCAGGAAGGAGTGAATTCCATTTTGTGTGATTTTGTTCCCAGTTGTCCACTCGGTCTTGTCTCCAAAATGATAAGCATATTGAGTCAAATATCTAGCCGCTCTCACCCATACAAATCAAAGGATAATCCTTCGTGAATAGGAGTTCATAATACACTGAGGATTAAGACTAAGTTACCTAGGTCATCCTAATGAAATAGAAATCCAACTTGTTAACAAATTTACATCTGGTGGTTACTATTTCGTGGTCAATCTTATGAAAACTCATTGTATAGAATACCCTCACTCATATTTCACCTACACGAATGCAATGGATCATTGTGTTTGTATCAAATACAAAGTGAGTCATATCTAGTGTTACCAGAATATATACTATAAACTCTCTAAGATAATCTCGAACATTGATCCTTATATATCTCTACATACTGTTCAAGACTCATCAAATAGCTTAGGATGTTAGTTTATTGGATTTAGGTTATTACGACAAAGCTAATAATATAATCAATAAAGCTTATTGAAATAATAATAACATTTTATTAATTAATAACTATCAATGAATTATATTCACTATCTACGAGTTTTAGGACATAAATCCCAATAGTAAGTTGTTTAGCAAAATGTCAGGTGAAGAAAGTAGGATTCTTGAAATAAGTTAGTTTTGCAAGGGATATAACGTCAAAGTTTTGGTCTTCTCGCAAGATGTGGAGAGAGGCATCCATTAGAAATGTTCGTGATCTATAATCAGAATGTAACCACAAGGACAATAAATGAAGAACTAAAAGTGCAAACCAAGCAATGAAAGAATAGAGTAAAAGGATGCACACAGATTGCCACATTATTAAGACCTCAACGTTCATAAAAACCACAACCTCCACCATAAGCTTAAAAAGGGGGTTGTGTTGAAATTTTGTAAATCTTCTTTTCTTTATTTCTATCCAGCGCTTACGTAATATCCATTCCTATGAATTTATATTCCTTTCAATACAAGTTACACCTTTTGGTATAATTTGTCCTTGAATTTCAATAACTTCAGTGAAATAAACTATGCAAAATAAAGTTTCATTTGTTATTTAAGAATTTAACTTGTTAAGGAACCTCACTTAGGAAATATTTTTACAGTTTATCAAACGAGCAAGATTTACCTTAAACATCTTTTGTAATAGTTTTCTACGAATAATTTTATTATTCACTTTTAGCAATGAGGACATAGCTAGCATCTAAATTTGTTCGAGGTTTGCGCTAAACTTTTGAAATTGTTTAAAAATTTTGTGGCATCTTTTAAAAAACAAGGAGTTTTAACATAAGTTAAAACTCTACCCGAAAGTGAAAATTTTGAAAATTTTTGTATTCAATCAAAATAACAACTCCTATGTTGCCTCCATTCGCTAAAATAAGAAACATAGCTTCAAAAGTAAAAACAAGATAATTGAGTAATAAGAGGTGATGGTCGTCTTGATCTGTGACGCGTGCGCAGACAACATCCTTTATGAGGTTAGCACACGGCTAGCCTGCCTATGCCTTACGCGCAAGTGCAGCCTCTGCCATTCACCCCATGTGCTCCAGCTATGCCTAATGGGTGTTTTGGGGCTATTTTTTATATTTTGGATTTTAAGCAAAGTTTTGAGGTTTTCATGATAAAAGGAAATTAATTTGAGTAATTTCTTAATATTTCAGGACAAGAAGAAATCGTGAGGGTTTGAGCTTCGAGTTATTAGTGATAAAATGAGTTTAAAAATTCATTTCTAAATCTTATCATTCATCAAATGTTTTTACGCATACTTTGATAATGAACGTTTAAGTTTACTGATTTACGAGCATGTTTTAAAAAGTGTTAAAATATGTTATTTAGAAATAATTCCAAAGCATGTATTTGAAATACATTAGTTTAATGAGTATGGTTTAAGAGAAAACCATGGTACTCTATATATCGAGTTCTCAATGATCAATGTGCACACAGATTTAGGAGTAAAGGGTTGAGCTAACCACTTAGCCGTTACCACCAAGTTCAAACAAGATAGTATGATCAGTGCTCTGCTATCTTGATCGAGAATATAGATTAGACACGATAGGTCAATCTAATTACTACTGTGACCGAGTTTCCTGGATATAGAGTATACAAAGATAAAAGAGTATTTGAAAGATAGAGTATTTGAAAGACAAGAAAGAGTTTAGTTTAAAGAAATTATAAAGATTTTATGCTTAAGTAAGTTTTATGAAAAAGATTAAAGTGTATTTATTTTAAAATATGTTTTATAAAATCATCACTCATTGGGCTATTTAACTCACCCTTTCCAAAAAATTTTCTACTTTCCAGGTAGAGGTCGTGATCTGCAAGTTTGACCGTTGTCTCTAATTCTGTTGTGCAAAACCTGTAGATAGTGTTATTGTTATTGGTTAGTACTTAGGCTTACCCATATTATGTACATAGGTTTTGTTAAGAGGTTAAGCACAGTTGTAGTTTCTGTTTGGTTCTAAAAAGGGTAGTCTGGATGTAATGGCATTTAACCTAAACTTGTTTTGGTTTATGTAAAGAAGTTTATGTTAATTATGTTCTTCTACTTTTCGTTGCGTCTATTTTATTTTGCTCAAGTTTTCTCAGCATGATTAAGGATATGTACTCAGGGTCAACTAATGTTGTTGAGAGAAGAAAATGATGTTGGCTGGTTTCACGCCACATCTTAAGTTGAGCGAGCAGGTGCTTGGGGTGGGGTATGACACTTTAAATATGTTTGTGCTTAAGGGAAAGCATAATACGATGTGATGCTTGAGGACAAGCATTATTCTAAATTTGGGGGTGTGATAACTTGTATAAACACAAGTTATTATAGCCTCTTTTATTAGAATAATGAGATCTAAATAGAGAAGTACGACAAAACGCGTAGTTTATATTGAAATTGCATAAATATTTAGAGATGGATTTTGCACAAACTTTCACGCCTGTTTCACCATGCTTACAGTGACTTAGCGTGGGATTAATAGGAAAGAAGAAATGATTGAATCGCAAAGGATCTCACATCAGCACTACGCGTTATGATTGACAAATAACCATCTTAGGCCAGAAGACTAAAGAACAACAAAGGAAAGCCATTCACTAAAAGACAAGAATGGGAGTTGGAGATGATGTGACTTGCAACAAACACCTTTTGGCGAGCGACGATGACATGCTCAGAAGATTAGAAATTTTCAGTTGAAAGTTTCCTATAAAAGAACTAGACCTCCATCATAACAAAAGAGGCATGTATGGGCCAAGAGGCCAACCGTCTGAATAGATCGATCAAAAGGTCCAAGTGGACCAAAACCTGTAAAAAAGGTAGAAAGGAATAATATTTTTGTCGTTTGTAAAAGAGCTTCTTCTTCTTTTTCAATCAGTCGTAAAAGTGAGTTGAACTTTCGATGGGAGAAGAAACCACGTTTCATTTGTCCCCTAACTTGTAATATTCTTCATCTTCTTTGTCTTCCATTTTTGTATTTCTCTGTAATATAAGTGTTCGTATTATATAATGGCCGAAGTCCTACATTCTTAAATATATTGCATGATTATACCTTTTAAATCCATCGTTCCTTGAAAGGTGAACAACTGTGTTATTAGAAATTAGAGTTTGTGATGACTTTTGATAAAAAGTTGAGCTTATGATTTTCGTCGAGTTAGTGAGTTATGTTCATCGTTTGACCATTGTAAATCACCAATTATCCGAGAGAGCAAGTAGCAAGGATAAGGCTAACATGCACAAGAAAGAGTTTGATAACAAACTCCTCCTTAGTGAGATAACTTCCATCATTTGTATCCTGAAAGGTGAACAAGGCTCTTAGATTGCTTAATCGCCTAATAATGCGTAGACCTTCCTTTGACTCCCTTCTCGCATATAAATTAGTTTGTATCATCACTCGTAATTCATCTTCTCCCCCTTTTACAGTCTCTTTAGGCGTAGATAGAGTTAGACTTCATTCTTACATTATTTATACTATTCAATTTATTCTTTTATACCGCCTAATTGATAAGTGAACTCTAGAACTAAGCTTTTGATATCAATTCTCTGTGTTCAACTCTAGATCACCTAGATAAATCTATTGCTCCGCTTATTCTTAGGCAAGCAATAGGAAAACTTGTATCCAACAAAGGTTTAGTGGTTGCACGATAATAAGGTACATACTGAGTATTTCACGTACAATGATCATAACCAAATGACTTGTCACATATAATTAATTGTACCCTTTAAGTACTAAGTTAACTTACACGACATCCCAACCAAGAGATTGGCACCTTAGGTTAACAAAACACACACTACAACCATAATACGAAACAAACCCGCAACAACATCAGCAATTAGGGGCACACATTCTTGGAAAAAAATATATTCGTAATGTTGTTTTAGAAAATATTTACTAAAATAATGTCGTTTGAAAACAATTTACCAAAATAATTCTGTTTTTCTCTTTCATTGGGTGAGTATCAAGACTCACCCATCTCCTTTTTCTTCTCTCCCTGAACACTCGTCCAATTCATTTTCTTTTATTTTTCACACAATTTTTTTCTTTTAATTTTATTCAAATTCTTTATTTTTCTTTTTTAAAATTTAAATTTCTTTTTTAAAATAATTTTATTTCATATCATATCAATTCTCCGCTTTCTTTATTAATTTATTCAATTAAATTTTTTAATTAAAAAATTTAACTTCTTATTTTTTAATTTAATACACATTTAGTTTTCTCTCTCTCACGAAAAAAATCTATTTGTTTTATTAAAATCAATTTTATTGTTATTGAAACATATTGAAAACATATTGATGAGATTTCGTTCAACTTTTTTTTTTAATTTTTCAATTTATGTTTATGTTAATTTTCTAATTTATGGATATTCACTGTTCTAATCCATTAATTTTGTATTAATTGAAGGCCATAAATTTGTAATAAGTACTTTTGATTAGAAAATAATTAAATATGAAACAGAATGTTTAATACAATAATTTAAGAATTTTCATTCAATGAAAAAAAATCAATGTGTTCCAAGACTTGGATGTCAACAATTTCTAGTTGGTTGTCATCGTCGACTCTACACTTTTTGTTGTTGTATTCCCTCTTAATTCTCTTGTTGTAGTTGCTCGGGTACCACTGCAGGTGCTTCGTAGTACAAATATTCACTATGTTCTCTATGACCACACTCGTGATCATGCATGTATAAAGATGATGGACCGCTCCCTAAATCATAGTATTATTGCCCAAAGTTTGATGATAATGGATCGTCTGCCATATGTCATGACCATTCGTACATAAATGTGGCAAACTATATATAATAGCTTTGTACAACTAATAGATAATCTGAAACACAACATAATATATGAAACAAATAATATGAAACTTAAATTCAAGTTCAGCATGACGTACCTGATCAGATTAAAGAAGATCAAACATATAGATATATTGAGAGACTACATGTGTAGGCGACCTGGTCACACAAAATTGATCTCTATATGTATATTGTTCAACTAACATTTTAGATTTTAAATGTACTACATATAAAAAGTTATTGTTCATCTAAATTAAATGGAAATAACATACCTTGAACCATAAGCCCGATCGTGTAATTGTTGAGCATTGACATGTAGGAGTTGTGGAGCCACTATTGGGAATCGTTTCCAAGCCCATATTTATTATAGTATTAATGGTTCAACAATTTCACGAATATCTTGTTTTGATACCTTTCATAATGTCTATACAGTCATGCCAAACAAGGTCCACCCTAAGAATATCACTCTGTGTGGTGCAGATTAGCTAAGAATGGTAGGAACATTACGTGCACACAACGAATTGATTTATTTGCTAGCATATTCCTACCCATCAACTGTAAAATATATGTTGTTCATATCTTGTGATAGTTTCCTCGTCGGTATCATCTGCCAATCCGAGAAACTCTGCTTCAACCATGTTAAATTCAATCTCGAACCCCTAATTTATTAGGCAGGTAAGATCACATCGAGTAACATTTGGCAAAAATGAAACCAATTATCATGACTTTGATTGATAACAAGCTCGCCACAACAAGTAATCCCACCAAAACTTCCACATCATGTAATGTAGTTGTGCACTCTCCAACTGGCATGCAAAATGTATGTGTCTCTAGTTTCCATCTCTCAACAAGTGCGGTAATAAGATATCAAACTAACTGGATGAGTCCCAATCTGAAAATCCCACAAATTTGAAGCACGTAGCAGTGGAAGTATGTTGCAATGTAGTGGAATAGTACGATAAATAATCATGTTGTCTACAGTTTATCTTGGGTGTAGTTCAATTGTGACACCAAAAAATTAAGGTAATTTTTTAAATTTAATTATCTTAGTTTAATTTAATTATGTTGGAGTTAATTGGGAGTTATTTTAGATAATTTGTGAGATTTGTTTGGTTTTATGGAGATTAAGATTAATTAAATATTTGTTGGAAGAATATTTAATAATTATTGAAGAGAGAATTTTATATTTTGGTGGTGATTAAAGATTTGAAGAAAGTTGAAGGGACATTTTTAAAAATAGCAAAATAAATTAAAATATTTACAAGCTATAGCAAAATTTTGGATTCTATCAATGATAGTCTTCTACCACTCTAGCATATCAATAACTATCAGTGATTAAATTTGCTATAGGTTGTAGATATTTTGTAAGATTTTCTATTTTTGAAAATTTCCCAAAGTTGAATCATACGAGTAAGTAATTGATGATATTTGAGAATTTTTGATTAATTATATATGTATATGTATAATTAAATTATGGGAGTAAATAATAATTATATTAAGGATAAATAATTCTTAAGATATTATATTTTGATTTTGGGAAATAGAAAGAGGAAAAGTGATTGGATGGGAGATATTTATTAAGGAGAGAGAAGAATTACTTGTTGTTTTGAAAAGGTAAAAAAACTGCTGCTGCTGCTGCTTTATATTTACAGTATTTTGACTTATAGTATTTTATTTAAATTTATAGAACTTATGAATTACTTTTATGATAATTTTCTTTAAAAGTTAAATAAGGCCCGAACTAGGATTTTATTTTTTTCTTTTATTTCCTTATACTTTATTTTCACTTTATAAATGAGTATTTGAGGTTTTCATTGAAAGATTTAGTGTCTTCTTTGATTTTTTATAAAATAAATCTTCATTTATTTTAGCAATGACCTCAGCATAAAGAGTTGGGTCGTTACATCAATCATCTCATAGAGTTTCTGATCGGTAAATATTCTGATCATATAAAATGTTCTAATCGATTGGTTCTAGGTTAGAAAAAGTAAGTAGAAGTCAATTTTATTTAATATAAATAATTTACAATTACAGTAACAAACATTCTGATATTTCAACATTTACAAAAGAAAAAAAAACTTGGGTACACAAAGATCTCTAATTATCAGGTGTTGTCTCGTTAACAAGGTACACTTCTGTCAGTTGTGACCAAGTTGACCATAGAATAAGCATTATTGTTGAGCACTTTGTTCTCTTCAATCTATCTCTTCAACAGTATCGCTCGAACGCACTTAACATTAATATTTTCTCCTCCTTCATAATTCAAGTCTTGATGTCCAATTTTCACATGAAAAACGCCTTGAAATCAATCGTATGACTGTACTTCATGCTTACGGGATCTTACAGCTTATTTTAAAAAAATTTCAAGTGCATACTTGAAAATTGACACAGTTACTATAACATGCACACTATAAAATCTATTGACAACTATCAAATTAAAAAATCTATATCTGGTGTATTTATCTCGACGTTCCAACGCACCTCTTATTTTCTCTCTTCTTTTTTCAAAGTAATTCACACATTTGAAGAATGTAATTTGAGCTAGAGCATCTTTCGCACTACTGTAAAAAAAGGCCTTTTTTTACGGTTGTTGTTTTCCTTTCTTGACGTTTTTTGGAAAAACATCAAGTAATATGTTTTTTATGTTTTTTAAAAATTTGACATTCTTGACATTTTTTAAACATCGAATAATATATAATTTTTTGAATTTCTTGACGTTTTTGAAACATCAAATAAAATCATTAACCTCGGCGTTTTAAAAACATAAAGTGTTATTAAATAATATATATATATATATATATATATTGTGTTATTAAATAATATATAGAAAAAATAATATTGGGTTAAAATTTTACCAAGTTCACAATTTTCCCTCCTTCATTTTTAATTTTCCTTCAACCCATTTTTAGTTTCGCTTTCTCTTCATTTTTTAATTTTTTCTAAATGCTTTCTTTTCTCCTTTTCTCCTTTTTGTCTATTTTTCTTTTTTCCTCTTTTCATCCAAATTTCCTTTCCTTCTCTCCTTACCGATAATTTTCCCCTTCTTCCCCTTCCTCACCATTTTTCTATTCCTTCCAAAGTTAATCACTCCTACCCCCATCGACACATCTGAGCCATTGCCTCATAAGTCGTCACCAACACTGACTCCAGTCGCAAGCTCAACCAAATCTTACTCCAGTAGTGATGCAACTTTGACGCCACCCAAATCTAACTCCAATCGCCTCCTTCTCGATTCACGTTGTCGCACACTATCTGAAGATGTTTCCAATTCGAAGCCTTTTAGTTTTCGTTGCAAAGCCACAAATTACCTCACTCCCTCCATTTAAATACATTTTTCATGCACCAAAGAATAATAAATAAGTTGCTAGCATGCTTACCTTGGTGTTTTTCCAACGGTTTTGCATATGTATTTGATGTTGACAATTCATTCATTGGTCAGATGAATGGTTATCTGAAATTTGCGTCCAAAGAGCCATATCATGTAGATTGTAACCAAATCATCTTTCTTCTCTTTTAGCATGACTAGCTCTCTTAAGTTCTAAAGGGATAGATGTGTCCACATTGACGTTGATTGATGATGCTGGTAAGTTAACTTTGATTCATGCATAAATTTATTGGAATCATTTTGCTTGGCATTTCAAGATTGGTTTCTTGCTATAGAGTTGAAGGAAGAAGAGCCAAGCATTTTCAATTATGATAATGAATGTTGAAAGAAAATTTAATCCTTGTGGTGCCGTTAGCACGCCACTATCAAACTGCAACCTTCAAACAAGTGAGTGGCAGGAATATATTAGATTTATGCATGAATTTGTAATACTCTTGTATTTTTTAGATTTATACAGGGATAAAGTTAGGATATCGTATTTAATCATTTGTTGGTTACTATTCAGTTCACATGCTTTAGCTTCTTCATGGCTACTCGATCTTGTTCTATATTACTTGTAGTTTCTACATGACTCTTTTGTTCTGCTATGTCTACACGATGGTAGTGTACTCATGCTTGTAACTTTTTTACTTTAATTGTAGTCTTAGTAACGAATGGATTTGTGTCGCAAAAAGTATTAGCGATGTGTTTCTACTTTGTGATCTCAAATAAACCATGAGATTTTTTCATTATTAAACGAAGTCTCCATCTACAACCTGTTCAACTTCTTATACCAGATGACCCACTTTGTCGGTGTTGACTTATCACATCCCAATCCGCAAAATAACCAGAACGGAAGAAATAGTGCGAATAGGACACGATTTAGCTTAAAACCTTGAAACAGGTCTTATCGATTAGCTCAAACTTAACTTTTTTAAACTACCAAGCGATAAACATAACACAACGGAAGTCAACTTAAACTTTTATCCAACAACAGGAGTTTAGTACATGAACATACAATTACAACATCTTGACCAAAATTAATGTCTAAATGTCAAAGACACTCATCTTAAATGTTTAAACATCAAATACTTTAAATAACATGCTTTCAGCGATAAAGCTTCACACACTCAATATAACCAAAACTTAAACTTATTTAACAGCAAGCATTTCATACATAGTATACAATACAACTTAAACTAAAACTTAAAATGCCTGACAACTTCTCACCTAGTAGGCCCTTTTCTTTCCCTCCTCTTACTCTGTCTGAACGCCAAATCCTGGAAGATAAAATTTTAAATTGTAAGTCCAAAAGACTTAATGAGGTTTTATGAAATCCTTTTCGAAATACTTTTACATAAATCATTTTCGCCAAATCATAAATTTCAACACAAATCAATTTATCAATAAACACATCATTTCACAAAATGAAATGTATATAATAATTTTTACAATAGAATTAGATCAACTTGCAAATCACATCAATAAACATTTTGCATAAACACCCATTAGTCATAATCATTCCTTTCGCCAAGAATCTCAAATCGTTCTCGACGCTTGGTCTCATTATCTTGCGTTTATACTACTATATCAACAGCATCCAAGAACATACAGATTCGTCCTTGTTGCTTAGGCCGTCTAACACAATAGTTCTTTTCTAAATTGGTCGGCTTCACTCCACCATGCAGACCTTTTCTACATGGTTGCCTTTAACTTTATGTGCACATAACAGTTAACTCATTCAAAGGAAGCAACTAATAGTTTGAACACCATGTCTTAATCAATATCATAGTCATCAAATCAAGCTTTGAACATTATAAAACATGTTTGAAAACATGTAAGCTTTTCATTGAAATCTCTTTTGAAACACTCTCATCTGAACTCATCTTTCAAATCCGTAAGACAAATCATAATAATTTTTTTACCATAAACTCATTTAAGAAATACATTCATAAACACTTAAGGAAAAAAAAGCACTCACAAATACTTAGCCTTAGAATTGAAAATCTCTTCTTTTTCTTTCTTGCATATCCTTCTTGCGAAAACAAAATAGCAGCACTTCACTCTTCAAATTTTCCAGAAATCTTCCTTAGTGACCCAAATCCTTTATTATACTACTCTTTAACCCGTATTAGTCATCCTTAGTTCTTTGTCTGATTGACAACCCCTACTTAAAACCTCACACGTGTAAAATTAATATTTCTCTTAGCCATGCTTAAATCCTTAATCTTACATGTTAACCCCTGTCAAATCAGATTTGACATTTTCTCGTAAAACCTTTCTTCTCGCCTAATTTCATTCTGCATATAGCTTTAACCGCTTAACATAGCTTTCAAAAGTCTTAACGCAATAACTCCTTTTGCGTACTACCTAACCTTTTCTCACAAAAACTCTTTCTCTTGTGAGCGTTTAGACTTATAGGTTCTACCGCAGATCCTTCTTTTCTCAAAACTCTGTCATAAACTAACTTCTTAATTGCAAAACTTATACTTAACCATATAAGATTTTATCACTTAATCCTTTTCACCGATTGATTCAAACACCAACTTCTTATCGTGAAGTCTTATTTCAAAATGTCTCCTCTTATCCAAAACACCAATTTCAAAACACATAGCCAGATTTTACTTCTTATAATCAAATTAGAAGCGGGTCTCACATGACTCTACTACTTCATATGATGTGTGACTCTTAATAGTAAAACATTTAACCATATGTTGTATTGTTTCTTTATTTTCACAAATCATTCTCTTATACAATTTCATGTTATCAGTCACCACCGAAATTATAATTGGATCGTGTTCTTGAATGTTATCTACTGCATTCATGTTCAACTCAAGGAATGTATTTAATAAGAATTCATATTCACGACCATTGAAGTTCATCTCTTCGAATTCATCATCACTTTCTGTTCTAAAGTATATATATTCATTATTAGCTACCATTTCTTATTCATCACACACTGGTCGGGCATCTGAATCCAAGTCAACATCAATATATTCTTGAACATATTCTGGTTCTACATTTAAGTTTATGCTCAAATTTATCCTACTCATAGTCACATACAAATGCATCATGGTAAAAAACAATAATGCAATTGAAAACAAGTTGTTCATTGCTCGTTCGTTTGAAATATGGAATGACATTAACCTTACTGATCCGGATGAGGTTAAGTTAGGGTGTCTATATATTATCTCAATCTAGCTTTAACCCATATCTATACCAAGTGATAATCCCACCATTTGGAGGAATTGTTCAAAAACAATTTTACTATTCAAATTTATACTAAAATTTCCACATTGAGATTAATCATAATCAAACCCATCAACACCATCAATTATATGACCATTTGTAAACAACATAAATGACACATATTTGTCTGTCAATTTCTATATATAGAAAAAAAAACATAATTATAATTGAAGAAAATGGAAAGTATTTACATTCTACATAAATTTTTTTTTGATATTTTGGGCTTCAGTTAAAATTTTGATTATCTATTTTGGGTCTGAACTAAAAATTTGCTATAGGCCGTAAATAGTTGGTCAATTCTTCTATTTTTAAAAACCCCTTAAAAAAATCTAAAATCATATAAATTACAAAAACTAAAATCAAAATAGATTGAACCACTAAAAAAATATACGATCATATTAATCACAAAAAAATCACATATAAATAAAATCACAAAAAAATAAAATTAATAAAATTAAACCAATAAAAAAAATATAAATGGACCTAAATCAGGAAAATAAAAATTAAATTATTAGAAAAACATGAATAATCCTATAGATATTTGATCGTGTTTTATACTGAATATAAAAATTAAAACTCATGAGTTAAATTTACAACCAAACATCTAATTAGTTTAATCATTGTTATTTTACTTATCACATATATACACCCACATTCAAATATTCAAAGTTGGTAGACTAAATTAAATAGAAAGCTTAATAGTTCATGCATTAATATAATCGTTTTAATTTATTTTTTTATCATAGAATATTATTATAATTAAGGTGTGGTATTAAAATCTAACAAAAAAATATATTTTTCAAACGTATGGATATTGGATTACATTTGTTAAAAAAAATAGTAGTTGATTCAATTTATAGGTTTGAGTTAATCTATAAACTAATTTATAAATTAAAGTATAAACATGATACACATATCATATACAATTGGCCATAAGTTTGATTTCAACTTTTTAAATTATTGTTATTTACTATTTTATTTTATCAATCATTCCTTCCAATTTTGGATTAATGTGAAGATGTACTATCATCATAATCTAAAAAGTTTTTTAACTCCTAGATTAACATTGTGAAACCTTTTCCATAAATTAATTATAAATTAAAGCATAAGCATAATACACATATCATACATAATTGGCTATATGTTTGATTTTATTTTTTTTAATTATGATTATTTAATATTTTATTTTATTAACTTCATCATCATTCCATAAGATTTTGGATTTATGTGAAAGGTGTACCAGCATCATAATCTAAAAAGTTTTTTAACACCTAGATTACGTTCATGCAATATTTAGTATGGTTGATTATTGGTTGGTTGAAGTTGGTTTTTGAGAAGAAAAAAAACTACCCTAAATTGACCATAGTCGATTTAGTAAAGTTTCAAACCGACCTCAACTTCGATGAGTGGGGGTCGATCAATTTTTGTCGGGTCAGTTTAATACTTGAAAATACTTTTTGGAATTCTCAATTTGAAACTTTTCGAAATTGACCTCGATCGACACCTCTCGTTTTTCGATCGACCAACTTTGATAATCTAGTCGGTTGGCTTAGTTTTTTAGTCTATCATGCTCATCCCTATAATTTAGTACCAATTTAATCCTAATATTTTAAATTGTAACAAATAGATATTTAATTATTTAATTTTAACTCTAATAAAGTCTCTTAGATATATCTTGTAGAAATATAAGCTGAGAACCCATTGATCTAGTATATTCTTCAAAGTTTCAGAACTATATATGACACAAATTTAGAAGTTAATGGACAAAAGATTTAAACTTGTATACAAGTATGCCTCATAATATAAAATTTTAGATTGACATCTATTACTATGCTAACTAATTAAATTTGCTTTTAGCAAATATTATGTGATTTGAATATCATATCGATGTATTTAAAAATATATCTACGTGAACTTGTGCCCTTACATAAAATCATGAATATGGAATTTGAATTTTGATCTTTGAATTTCGATTTAAATTAAACATGATGAAATCCTAACAAATAAAAAAGAATGTTAGTAGAAGACCATTGGTCTATTATACATCAAAATATTCATTTTCAATAATTTCTCTTTAAACTAGCCAATAAAATTTCATGATTTTAAAACCAACTAAAACATAGGGTACTAAGATATTTTTTGAAATTTCTTTTGTATTATTCCTTGTGTATCAAAGTGACCATTGGTCAATTATACATCAAATATCACTTAATCTAGGGATAGAAATAATGTAAAACATAATAAACAATATATATGAAATAACTGTGAGAGGACAAATGACCTCTTTTGATATGCACTAATTAACCATTTAGAAGCTTCTAGAAAGTAGTTTAAAATCCTTGGTGGCTTGATTTATTTGTTTTAGCGTGGGCTTGCTTGTTGTCCATGTCATGTTGATGATTTACTCTAACATCCCCCTCAAACGAGAGGGTAGTTCTATTACTCCGCATTTGGATCATACAATGTGAAACTAAGAATGAGTGAGAGACTTGGTGAGACAGTCAGTTAACTGATCTAACGAAGAAACATATCTAACATCCAAAACTCTATGAAGAACTTGGTCATGAATAAAATGAACATCTATCTCAATATGCTTCGTTCGTGCTTGAAATACCGGATTTTTGGTAAAAGCACCTGCACTGAGATTATCACACCAAAGAATTGGTTTAATAGGTGAAGATACACTTAATTCAAATAGAAGTTGCTGAAACCAAACAATTTTAGATGTAGCATGAGCTAAGGCTCAATACTCAAATTTTGTACTTGAACGAGCAACAACAATTTGCTCATTCGAAGACTAAAAGATACAAGATTAGTGTCAATAAACACACAATATGCAGTAAGAGACTTTCTATCATTAAGACACCCAATCAACATCAAAATATGCAGAGATGGACAAATCAAAATTGCACTGGAATGATAGACCAAAATTACATTTTTCACTCAAGTAACATAATGCACATTTCACAGCTTGGTAATAAAGATACAAGATTAGTGTCAATAAACACACAAAATTGCACTGCAGGAACTGTTTAAGATGATTTACGATGTATGCAATATCGGGTCGTGTGTGGGTGAGGTATTGTAATGCTCCAATAGTATTTATTCTCTAAATAAATGGGTCATCTAAAGGAATTCCTTTATTAGTAGACAGATGTTTTCCCACAATGCTAGGTGAAGGGGAAGGTATTAAATTAGAAAACATCAATCTATGTCGTAGAACACCAACATACTTTTCTTCATTTAAAATAAAGCCATAGTCAAGCTGATGCAATTGAAAACCAAGAAAGTAATGTAACTGTTCCAAATCTTTCAAGGCATAACGTATATCTAGAGAGGTAATTAATTTTGACACAAAAGAGGGATTGTTGCCCATTATTATGACATCATCAACATATAGGAGAAGCAAGATAACAGATGATCATTGTGGAAAGATGAACAATAAGAAATCTAACTTTAAGTCAAAGAAATCCTACTAAAATAACTCTCTACTTATAGTAGTATTTCATGCACGCAAAGCTTGCTTTAGACCATAAATAGTCTTATTAGGTTTACAGACATAGTCGGGATATGAGAAATTAACGTACCCAGATGGTTGTGTCATGTAGATCGTTTCTTTGCCATTTAGAAAAGAATTATTGAAGTCTAGCTGTCAAAGAATCCAACCTTTTGACAGAGCAAGACTAAGAACAATTTGAATAGTGGAGGCCTTTACAACTGTCCTGAAGATTTTAAAGAAATCAATACCTGGGTTCTGATGGAAACCTTTTCCAACCAATCGAGCTTTATAATGTCCAATGGATCCATCTGAATTTTGTTTTAGACGAAACACCCATTTATTTCCAAAAATATTTTGTAAAGGAGACAGAAGGACCAGACACCACGTCTAATTTTGGAGGAGAGTTGTATACTCCTTATCTATAGCACGCTTCCACTGAGATGTAAGCAGAGCATCTTGATATCAGGTTGGTTCATTGATAGCTCAGTTAGTGCTGGAGGAGTGGATCCAAGCTTTTGGTTTGAATATTCCAAATTTAGCGCAGGTGACCATTAGAAGAGTAGATATAATGAGAGTAGAGAGTAGTGGCGGAGCTAATAGATTTGGATCAGACATTGGTGAATGGAAGGAAGAGGTTTGAGAGAAATGAATTTGCAGGTTCGGGTGGACTTAATGTTATGGTTGGCCAGATTGATGGATTTAATGATAGAATAAGTGAGGCAAGAAGATTTGGGGAATTTGAATTTAAGGGTCGATTTGGTTGATTTATTTGGTTTGAAAAGATGGGTTGATTTAGTGTGTTTAATGGAGGCATGAGTTGGACTAAGTTTAAGGAAACAGGCCAAGGCCAAGTCTTTTGTATGGGTATGGTAATGGTTGGATTTGAGTGGTTAGATGGAAATTTAAGTTGAGCCAGTGAAAGCTGATTTAGGATGATGAAAACAGCTATGGAAAGGGGAATTCGGCTTCATTAAATTTTACATGCCAAGAGATATAGATTTTGCTCAATTTTGACAAGCATTTGAACCCTTCATGTAATGGGCTTGGGCCAAGATAGATGCACTCTCAAAGTGGAAATCAAATTTATTGGATTGATACGATCATAGGTAGGAAAAAGATGCACATCCAAATATCTTTAAATCAGCAAAGTTTAGTTTTTGAGAGAATAGTAATTTAATAGATGATTTACCTTGAAACACTAGTGTGGGCATTCCATTTATGAGGGTAGTTGCTGTTAAGAAAGCATCCCACAAAAAACTTAGGATCAACTAGAATAATAACAATTTTAAAATTGTCGTTTTGAAGAATAGCACAACCACTTTTTTTTCAAAAATGGCAAAATAAAAAAAATACAATAAATAAGAATTTGAAAATACCCAAAATACCCTTATATAAAATACAATAAATGTAAGCTACTTTCTTAGAGCCAAAATAAAATAAATACACTTTAATAAATCTTGAATACATACTTGTCCAATCAAAGTCAAAACCCTTCATCTTCATGCTTCATTTTTCATTTTTGTTTTTCGTTTCTCATCTTCCATTTTGAAAATCTTCTTTCATCTCCACTTTCCATTTTTATTTTTTGATCTCTTCTTCTTCGAGCGGGTAAACCACAATCTCCACCCTCTTCCATTTGAAGTTTTAGTTTCATCTTCCTTCGTCTCCACTTTCTATTTTTCTTTTTTGATCTCATCTTCTTCGAGCGGCAAACCCAAATCTCCACCCTCTTCCATTTGAAGTTTAAATTTCATCTTCAACTTCATCATGCATTTTCAATCAACATTTGAAGCACGCAAACACTATCTCATTTTCCATCTTCCATCTTTGATTTTCAAGTCTACAACCTATAAACACTTGGGTGGAATAACAAAAATCTTCACTCAAAACAAAAAGATACAAAAGTAATCTTTCTTGTCTCTTAGGGGAATTTTAGCTATTCTTTTTTTAAAAAATTAATATTATTTATGTAATAAAATGTATATGAAATTTAGGAGATTTTATCTAAAACCACAATATCTTAACCTATTTTATTGGAAAAAATTAATTTTAAACAATAAATTAAGATCTAATACGAAAACTAATTTTAATTTCCAAATTATTAAGGGTTTAAAGATTCAACTTATTTTGAAATAAAAAAGGTTGAGATTTAATTTTTAAATAATAATAATAAAAAGGTTGAGGTCTTAATATGAAAACTAATTTTAATTTTCAAATTCAAAATTCAAAATTTAAAAATAATTTAAGATCTAATGCGTTATTTTGAAATAAAAAAGGATAACGAAAATGTTAGTATATTTTGAAATAAAAAAATGTTGAGATTTAGCCAATAAAAATTAATAATATTATTATTTTAAAATAAAAAATGAATAAAGCTGTTAAAATCTTAACACAATAGTGAAACAAAAAAATGAATAAAGTTGTTGATATCTTTTAAATCTCGAGATATTAGGAAGAGGTTATGATAGGGTTCTCTACATTATTAACATGATGAAATTAATTACATACTCATAATTGCATATCACAAATTAATTATATTGAAAATACTTTTGATAAACTCTAATTGAATATCACAAATTATAATTACACAAACAAGACTTTTGATAAGAATGTAATATATTGAAATAATTACATTAATTACACTTTTAAACGAATATACACTTTTAAACCAATATTGATATAAATTTTAATTTAGTTAATTTTATTAAGTCAAATGAACATTTTTTGGTTTAAAAGTTATTCTAGACATAATTAAAGTAATTGTTTTCTAAATTTAATTCATTTTCACCGTTGTATGAATTAATGGTATTAAACTAATTATATATATATAATGTTATATTTTTAGAATAAGTTAATTAAAATTTAATAAGAAACATTGGAAAACAAACAAATAAGGGAGTTCTCACTTAAACAAAAAGAGCATAAGAAAATTTTAATTCAAAATAATAATTTGGTTATTTTTGTAATTCAATGTTATTTTTATATTAAAACGTTATTTTGAAATAAAAGCAATGGTTAAAATTCTCCTAAATTCAAAATAATAATTAGGTTGTTTTGAAATTGCATTTTAAAATAAATTGTTGAGATTCTCCAATTCAAAAATTTATAATTTGATTATTTTGAAATTCAATCATGGTTATTTTAAAATAAAATTAACGTTTAGATTCTCCCAATTTCCAAATAATAATTTGGTTATCTTGATATTCAAGTCATTAATGTTATTTTGAGATAATAGAGCAGACAAGTTGAGATTTTTCAATTTTGAAAAATAAGAATTATGTTATTTTGAAATTCAAATTCAATTTGATTATTTTGAAATTAGTAAGATTGAATAAAGTTACTAAAATGTTAAATTAGTTGACTCTTGAGATATTAAGAAAAAAGTTATGATATGGGTTGCTATATTTTTTCTAAATAAAAAATAATTAAAGGTTGATAAATGGAGGACAAAATTAATTACAATAAATAATTACAGTTGGGAAAGGTGGGTATTTTAGAAAATATCATGCACGTTCAAAAAGTGCTATTTGCTAAAATTTAAAAGAAAAAGTGGTTTTGCCATTTTTCAAAATGATCCCTAAAAATGTTATATCTCTTATTATTCCAAAAACTTAAGGTAAGTTGGGCTTGGGCCAGAAGAGTAAGCTCATTTTCAATCACATACCTATGTTTTCTTTCAACTCTTCCATTTTAGGCTGAAATATATGGAGAAGAAAATCGACTTTTGATTCTTATATTTGAAAATAGCTAATGTATCTTTTTATATTCACCTCCATTATCAAATTAAATTTCTTTTATTGTTTTGTTAAATTGGTTGCTGTTATATAATATAAAATGTTTGAAGACTTTGACCTCAACACTTTTTTGTTTAAAAGGATAAATTTCAGAATACATGTTACAATCATCCACAAACAAAATATAGTCTTGAAAGCCATTTGTTAAGCATATAGGTGTTGGTCCCCATAAATCAGAATGAATAAGTTCAAATGTTTTAGGAGCATGAGATTTGAAAATAGAGAATGGAAGATTATGTGCCTTACCCAATTGGCATGAATCATAAAATTCTATTTCATTGGTCATTAACAGGTAAATTACATTGCTCAACTATACAACTCAATTTTTTTAGGACGGATGTCCTAATCTCGTGTCAAACAACTTTAGACATTGCAACATTGATATTAAAAAGATTGATTCCTCGTGTTATACCAAAGATGATATGTCTATTTTTTTGCATTTTTATACCTTTGCAGTTCTCCCAAAATCTAACTCAACTACTTCCTTCACGCTGACATTTTTCAGATGATAGAACTCATTCAATAAAATTCGCCCTATAGTCTTGTCCTTAATAAGACAACAACATCCATGAAATTCAATGTATACATAGTTATCTTGTGCCAATTTTCCCTTTTTTAAAAAAAAGTTTTTATCTCATTGTTTTTTGTTTTTTGTTTTTTGTTTTTAAGTTTTTATCTCATTTTTCATTCCACATTTACTTGAAATATGTATAGATTTCTAATGTTTTATTTTAAATATAATACTACGAATTTTCTTATTTAAGACAATTAAAATGTCAAATTCTCATTGTTTATAAAAATAAAAAATCAACTATTAGAATAAGCATTTAAAAATTCATCCATAAAATTCAAAAATTTATAAAAAAAAATAATTCAAAGATCAATCCATAACTATTTTAACAATGTCTTCAATTACATGATATTTTTTTAAGACACAACAACAAATTTTTAAGAGAAGTTTACAAAATAACAATTCAAGGCGCAACATATACATATACATTTTAAGAACTGATAGAAAAAAGTTCACAACATAACCAAAGTCAAGTCAAGCCATCAACGAATTTCATCTAACTTTGTAGAAAATGATTCCTTTAAAAAGATATTATACAAATTAGTGTGAATAAATATTTAAAAAATAATAATAATATGCAAACTTATTACTTACATTATTGTCTAAGTCTCAATCGTGAAGAACATTTTTCAACAATTTATCATCGACAGGAGTACACTTATCTATGTGGGCCATAAAATGTGTAGTGATTGTCATGTATACCTTCTTCTAGCTTGTCGTAGTCCACATGTCTATAGTAAGGGCAACTCTACTTTTGTTGCTTTCCAAAAATTTCATTATTTTAATTCTCTCTTCTTCATAAATTCTTATTATATTTCTCCTCATCATACTTCTTGAAATCATCTTAAACATTGGTTGAACACCACTAAAAAACTTTCTAAATCCTTTGTGTTCAATCATGTATTAGGATATTCACGTAAAATTATGGCACACACAAGGTCTCTTCTAGAAGCTTCATAATCAAAGAGGGTTAAATTTAACACTAATTTTCCCTCATTGGTTTTAGTGGGTTTCAAGCACGATTGCCTAATGTTTCTTTGTCTACATAATGGACAAATTTTGAAATGATCATGTAAATGTTTTTTTCCATTTCTAGATTCTTCTACTAACTTTTTTTCCACAATAATTACATATTGCTTTATGGTATAATTTATATTTTGTCTTTTATAATGATTCCATACAACTGATGTCAATCTACTATTTTTAGTATTTCCTCATTATCATCATTATCTAATGTAATAGGTGTAGATTAATCATGACCACTTGAAGCACTATTCATTGGAGTTGATTCACCCATGTTCATGGATGTTGGAGTTGAATCACCTTGTTCTAACTCATTATCATTAGATAGAGTCATTTTCACCTACAAATAGTCAAAATGTACCCTCAAAATAAAGTAGATTAACCTAATTTCAAGGCATAAATGATCATTACCCAACATAATATGCTTCCCAAATTGTAAAGAAAAGATAGTAGAAACATTTTTCTTTTTTAAATTTTACTTAAAAACTAATTGTATACAGAACTATTTTAAAGATTTGTTAGAGTACTAAATTTGAATATGCATATATTCACCAACATAGAAAATGAGTTAAGCATATAAGAAATGATATTAATAATAGGACACTTTTGAATTTCTTTCTTAATTACAATTCTCAATTAATCTATGCAAATTGTAGTAGTTACTACATTAGATTGTGAATATTTCACCCTCTTCTTTCACTCTTTTCATTAATGGATGAAAGGCTAGTTCTCACTCAAAGAAAGTGGAAACCCATTAAGAAATTATTCACATTTGAGAGCATGTGAATTTGGAAGCCTATTACGGATTGCAAAATATATATTTTTTGTCCAATAACAGCTTCAATATGGAAACATAATTTTTAAAAATAAATAAGAGCATTAAACAACAAAGCTTAAAGCATAATGTATAATCTACCAAAACAAATGAAAATCCAAAACAAAGAAAGAAAAAAGAAACACTCACAACGTGGATTTTTCTGCGACTACTGGTTAGATCTAAGTAGTGGGTAAAGCTTAGAAGAAAAAAGAAAGGTGATGGCATGAATAAAAGAATGGAATAGTGAAAGGAGGAATAGAGAAAGAAAGAAACTGATGGAGAAAGGAAGAAGGAGATGGAGAATAGAACAGAGAAAGAAGAAAAAGAATAATATAATTAGAGATGAAGAAAGAAAAAGAAGAAGGGATAAAAAACAAAAAAGAAAGGGAAATTAAAATATCAAATGCGGTGAAAGAGAAAATAATTTAGGGTTCGTATTACTGACACTTTATTAGTAAAGGTACAGGTAACTTTTTTTAAACTTATTATTAATTGATTAATTAATTAATTAAATAATATATAATTATATTTTTATATTTTTTCAGAATCGGGGTGGGGTCGAGGGTGTTCCTCGTCCCTGGCCCTAATTTGCCAATGGAAGAAAATACTTCCCACTCCCTCCCTCATTCCCTGTGTATTTAGGGATTCCCCACCCTGTTTCGATCAGGACCTTAGCCATGCAGGTTGAATAGAAATTTATAGTTGTAACATGATTCGTTGCCCCGCTATAAACATATATGTTACGATCAATCATCGTAATGTCTAAAATTTTTGCTGAAGGAAATCTTCTTCGACTCTAAATTGGACACTAAATAGATTTTGGGTTGCTTCCCACATATCCTTTGCATTTGTATATCCCATTAGCTAAATAGCTACTTATAGCGTCATAGAGTTGTACAACTAGCCAAGCAATAATAAATCAGCAGTAATCCATTGTTCAAACAGAGGATTAGTTACCAT
>JBBPDI010080180.1:0-14064 GCA_037974545.1 Cucumis variabilis | reverse complement strand
TGTGGTTTTTGGGTAGAAATCAATATATTGGGATGCCAAGATTGGATGTCAACATGTTTTTCTTCTAAATCTAGTTTCATTAAAAAAAAAATCCATCTACAAAACATATTTTATTCTTGCAAAAAATACATTTTCATAAGAATATATTCATAAAAAAGTGACATTTTTAAAAATAACAAAATAACTTCAAATATTTACAAGTTATAGCAAAATTTTAAATTATATCATCAGTGTAGTATATCAATGACTATCAATGATAGAATTTGTTATAAGTTTAAATATTTTGTAAAATTTGCTATTTTTAAAAATTCTCCGATTAAAAAACTAAAATAGGATTTCTTTCCTTAACAAAATAAACTTTAAATGGTTTTTTTAAACATAATTCATAAATACTTTCTTAAAGAAAAAACTTAGAAGAAAATTGGATTTCATAATCCTTTTTTTCCTTAACATAGTTTTCTTTGAATAGTTTTTTTTTTCAATTATCTTAAAAGTAAATAAACAAAATTAAAAAAAAAAATCATAAACATTCCTTAACTTAAAACAACTTCCAAAATATTTATTTTTTTACAACACTTTTAAGATAAACCAAAATCACTTTCATGTTGTCTTTCGTAATATTGTTGAAGTAATTAATTTATTTTGGAATGTCAAATTAAATTCAAATTAATTAATTCAAATAAACTTCAAATGGTTTTTGGCCATTCAAGTAACGAATTTATTTTGGGATGTCAAATTAATTAATTCAAATAAATTTCCAAATGGTTTTCGCCATTCATTATTATTGTTAATAATAGTGATCAATAAATGCTGGTGGTGGTGACTCCTCGCTCCATGTCGCAAACTCGTAGCCACAACTTGCTTTGTAAACATATTTAGTGATAGATTACAATAATGTTGGCCGGAAATAGTTCTGCTTGTTTGTTTATAGTTCATCTTTACGTAGATTTTTCATTAAGGTTCTAATTATGCGAAGGTGACAAGGTTATGCATATGCAATAAAAGTTGCAATCAACATAATCTTAGTCCGTTACTTAAACTCAATTATATATTTATTGACGTTTGTTGGGTTGCTGAAACCGAATTATATGTTTAAGAGAGATTTACCGGATAAAATGATCTCTCGAAGAGAGGTTTGATGGATAAGCGAAGTTGAACTTGGGATTTTAAAGTAATTGAATCATATCGCTTACTTTTCTTCTTATTCATATCTATACAATATTTAGAGTATCAATAATCTGATGTGAAATATAACATGTGTTTTGGTCATTGAACTAACTTGATTTTTATTTGAGGTGACGCCTTGGTAAACATGGTCGCCTTTCAACCTCCAAATGACGATCTAGACGCCATGCTATATGGAACCTGTTGTGGATGACCTCTCGATTAATGACTCTGACCCGAAAGCAATTTACCAAAAAGGCAACAACTTGTCCATTTTTCGTTGATTTCCATCACCGATTGATCCTCAGGGTTAGTGAGACTGAGGGCCTTCCACTCATCCAAAAATTTTTTCTTGATCTGTCGAACCTTCCATGAAAATAATAGTACAAAAAGTAACTCGGAATTAAGATAAAATTAACACCTCAAAATTTAGGTTTAAGCGTGAGGACCCCAAATTGAGGATGTGGGTTTTTGAAGTGCTCCATAAGCGAAACGTTATGGAATTGATGCCGATCGCAATCTGGCGAAGAAGAAGCTCAAGAATCACCGGAAAATCGCCCAAAATAAGATTACAAGGGAGAGAAAAATATTCGATATTGTATTATCATTTTCAAATTTCAGCATGCACTATGTTCATTGTTTATATATCTTTCTAGTGAACTGAAATGTTAAAAATTCTAACACCTATTTATAAGAAGTTGGATACAATTAAATATTATTCCTAATGGTGTGTTTGGATTATATTTAGAAAATAAGTTATTTTGAAAAAAAATTAAAGTATTTAGAAGCGACTATTTTTAGAGAAATTTTAAAAAATATCAAATTTATACTATCACTGATAGTCATTGATATGTTATTCATATGTTATAGCAATAAATATTTTAATTTATTTTACTATTTTTAAAAATGTCTCACATAAATATAATAGATATTCAATCAAGTTCGATTGTGAATAAATGATTAAAATAGTTTTTTTAAAAAAGTTTATATGGATCTTTAAGAAAATCTTGTCTACGAAACGACATGCCATTAAATCAATTTGAAGTTAAGTGTTAGAACTTTAGTTACCTAATCCATGATCATAATTAAAATATATATATATATATATATATATATATATTCAACATCCTTTCTAGCCAATCATTTGTATCATAAAGGAATAAACAGGTAAAAAGCATATTAACCAACAAAGTAGTAGATGAATTGACATTTGAAATTTGCATAGCTTTTTTCCCCCTTTTTTTTGCTCTAAAATATTATTTTATAAACTACTCAAGCTTTACATACTGACCCTGACAATTTTAAAAAAGAGAAGGAAAAAAAAGTTACTATGAATAAAAAGGAATGAAATTTTCCCCTTTTCCATTCTTTCATTCATTGTTTTTACTGATATGTGATAAAATCAATATAAAGCCTTTTTTTTTTTGTAGGGGATGTTCACCTTAAAAAGAAAATTATAAATGTTTTTTTCTTAAAAAAAAAACTCTCACCCATTGAATAATGCATTTGTTCAACATGAGATTTCTAAAAAAATTTAATTCATGAAGTTGAACTTGTGTTGATCTTTCAAAGAAATTTAATTAGTAGAGTTGAACTTGTGTTTAGATTGTGTTTGTGTTCATTTGATTCGATGTAGCTTGATCTCTAGTATTTGAGTTTTTAATTCTCTCTCGATTGAATGTCTACGCTTGATTTGAGAAAGCAAAGTTAGGGAGTGTTCTGACTCTTGGAAGAATCAACTCGAGACCTTCTAGAAGTAAAAAATTTCCAGCGAACTCTTCTATTTATAGAGTAATGAAATGTAAAAATTATTCAATTACAAGAGAGGGAAGATTTGGCATAGCTTATTCATGGAGTAATTAAGTTTAAGGTTTGATAGGGATCAAGAATATAGGACTAATGATAAAATATATTTATGTTTTAGGTCTTTCACGATGAACAAGAGTTGGATGAAAGGAATAAATTATTGGTTGAGTATAGAGAGGATGTATCCCAATTTTTAGAGATTGTCAAGTTCCACGTCGATGCTTACGGACGAATAAGGTGTCCGTGTAAGAGATGTATGAAGTCAAATTGGTACTCATTAGACGGTGTGGAGCGACATTTATTGACCATCGGAATATCCCTCTTTTATACATAATGGTTGTATCATGGAGATCCAGTGAACTTCCATAGAGGTATTGAAAGGTTTGATGAAAGAACCAGTAGTAACCCTTTTAATGAAGGAACTAGTAGTAGCCCTTTTGATGAAGAAGATGAAATGTTTGATATGCTTAACGATTTTGAAGCTCTGATTGAACATGAACAGGAAATAAAAGCTCTAATTAGGGTATATATAGAAGAAGAAACATCAAACATATTTCATGACTTATTGAATGAAGCTTGTAGTGAGTTATACCTCATTATTCTGGATATTCTTCCCTGAAGTTTTTCGTTAAGATGATGCACATAAAGGTTTTAAAGAATTGGAGTAACAAGTCATTTGACATGATGTTAGACTTAATAAAGAGTGCATTTCCAATGTGTGGTACCAATGTTCCTAGTTCATTCTACGAAGCCAAACGAAAATTGTGTGACCTGAGGTTGGGATATGAAACTATTAATGCTTGTAAGTACGAATGTGTCCTGTATTGGAAGGAGTTTGAGGATTTGCAGTGTTTTCCAACTTGAGGTGAGTCTTGATACAAGGTTAGTCTTAATAACAGAGGAAAAAATTCTGCATAAGATATTGCGGCACTTTCCTTTGATATCGAGATTATAATGTTTATTTGTTTTGTAAGAAGAATCCTCTGACATGAGATGGCACCATGATAAACGTGTTCAAACAGATGATGTGTTAAGACATCCAGCTGATGCGGATGGTGAAAACATTTTGATTCTAAATTTCTTGATTTCGTTGCAGAGGCATGGAACATCCGTCTGGGGTTAGCTTTAGATGGTTTTAATTTATTCGGTCGTATGAGTACCTCGTACTGTTGTAGCCTTTGGTGTTAATTCCTTACAATTTTCCACCCTGGAAATGCATGAAAGAGTAAAAATCTCCTAGTACGAAAATTTATCTTTACCTTAGACCCTTGATTAAGGAACTTAAACAGTTATGGACTTTTGAGGTGCGTACGTATGATTCCTTCACCAGTAATTTCTAATTTCAATTGTACGCAACCTTGTTGTGGATGATAAATGACTTTCTAGCGTATGGTGATTTATCAGTGTGGAGTACAAAAGGGTATCAGGCATGTCCTATATGCATGGGAGATAAATCGTCCTTTGAGATAAGAGGAAAAATATCTTTCATGGGATATCGGCGTTATCTTCTTGATAACCATGTTTAGTGGAGAAGTAGGCTGCATGATGACAAGGTAGAGCGTAGGGATGCTCTAGTGGTAATGAATGGGCACAAAATAATGGAACAAGTAGATCAATTGGAATTTCCAGTTCTTAGTAAACATCCTACATTAAAGGAGAAGAAAAGAAAGAGAACTCTTAATTGGACTAAGCGAAGTATTTTCTTCAAACTTCCTTACTAGTCGAGATTATTATTACGTCACAAACTAGATGTAATGCATATTGAAAAGAACATTTGCGACAACTTGGTTGGTACGTTGTTGATTATTGAAGGAAAAACTAAAGACACTACCAATACATGATTCGACCTACAAGATTTGAAAATAAGAAAGGATTTACATCTCATAGAAGTTGGTAATCGATTGGTGAAGCCACATGCAAGTTAGACATTAACTAGCAGTGAGCGAGTTGAGTTTTACACGTTCTTGAGGACATTAAAGTTTTCCGATGAATTCGTTTCTAATATTTTATGATGTGTGTATGAAAAAGAAAGGAAAATTTTAAGTCTCAAAATGCACGACTGTCATGTTTTGCTACATCAACTTTTACCTATTGGTGCTCAAGTTTTCTTACCAAAAAATGTATACACTGTTGTTACTGAACTGTGTGACTTCTTTCGTGATTTATGCACCAGAATGATACGAGTAAGTGAGTTGGACAGACTGCAAACAAATATTATAGTCATACTCTGTAAATTGAAAAGAATATTTTCACCTGCCTTCTTCAGCGTAATGGTACATCTTGTCGTTCATCTACCATATGAAACCAAGATTGCTGGACCGGTTTTTTACAGTTGGATGTGTTCTATTAAAAGAAGTTTATGCACATTAAAATAGTATGTAAGTAACAAAGAACGTTATGAGGGGTCTATTGCAGAAGCATATCTGATAAATGAATCAAGAACCTTCTGTTCGTGATACTTAAGTGGAATTGGGACACAATTCACTAAAGATAAACAAAAAATTGATAGCATTCTGAATGATGAGGTGATAGGTGAGTTTGAAGTCTTCATTCAGAAAGTAAGACCATTAGGGGCATCAAGCGTTTGACCTCTATCACAGAAAGAGAAACGCCTATTTTCCAGGTATATTCTCAACAATCTAGGTGAAATATCAAAGTACCGCAAGTAAGTATTTCTAACCTTTGACTTAGATCATCTTATAGTTGATAAGTTTTACATCTTCTTTATATAATATTTCGTTATTAGAAGACACTTGCGGTTGATACGTCCATAACTTCAATGCGCTTGAGAGTTTAATAGATTAAGACACCAACGAGTATTTCATGAATGGTTCAAAAATTAGGTCATAGAAATACGTGAGAGAGAAAATATTTCCAATGATTTATTTTTGCTTGTGATAGGACCAGCACCTGATGTTTCGTCTTACAGTGGATGCATTATCGGTGGAGTGAGATTTCACACGGTAGAACGAGATTCCAGACGTACTACTAAAAACAGTAGATTAATGGTAGTCGATAGAGAGAACAATAATTTCTATGGCGTTCTTGATGAAGTGTTGGACGTTCATTATTCCATGGGACGACATGTCTGGCTATTTAATTGTAGGTGGTATGACACAAACAACAACAAAAGTAATAGGACACGTGTGGAGTTAGGGTATAAATCAAAACACATCTCGTTTTTGGTTCACCGATGAACCAGTCATCCTTGTGATGCAAGGACACCAAGTATTTTATATAGAGGATCCAAAAAATGGTACAAATTGAAGGGTTGTTCAAGTGGTCTAGAATAAACCGATTTGGGATGTGTCAAAAGTTGATGATGTTAAGAATGAACAACTAAATATAGTGGAAATCATTGACAACGACATCACTTTGTTGAGACAGTTGAGGATGAAACTCTGTGCAGACCTGGCGTTGATCCTGTAGTTCTTGAAAGATCAATTCGTTCGAACGTTGTTGACGACTTTATAGACGATGAGGATGGTCAATTGTCCCAACAAAGTGAATCTAGTGATGATGAATGATGTTAAAGAACCACGTATCCACATATTTCATTATTTTATGCATTCAGTTTCATGTACTTATATTTGTTTGATTAATTTTGAGTTATATGTGTACAGGTACTATGTTTTCTTCATTCCTACATAGTAATTTTGAAGACACATATGTTCTATTTCTCCAGTTTGGTGTCGATTTAAACAACGTGGGACCAACGACATCCTCGATGGGTGACACATCAGATGAGTGTTAATTAATTTGATGTTATTGTGAATAATTTTTTTAGTCACAATTTGGAGAGGTACGTTTAGAAAAATGGTGGAATTTCAATTACCATAGCCCTAGGAGCGAAGAAGCCAATATCTTCACATGTTGTCCAGTTCAACAACACCATTGGCATGTGTGTGAGAAATACATTTCCAGTCCACTGCCTTAAGTGTCTGATGTTAGGAGAGAATACACTAAGGTCGTCGAGGGAGATCTGTAGGTAAAATCAAGAGTGCATTAGTTTTTCTCTAGAGACATACACATCATTACATAAACGAAACTAACGTGTGCATTTTTTTTGTTTCTAGCGCTTTTTCAAGCTTGATTTCAACTATCAAGCACTTACTAGATTTGTTGAGCGACCCAAAACAAGCACATGCTAACCCACCTAATATATTGGTGGGACGTATGGAAGATTGACACTTCCTGTGCGATCACTTATGAGTCATGCATTTCAGGTGATATCTACGAATTCCAATGGTATGTGTTATTTCACTTAACTTTCTTAATGCGCATGTGTACTTTTAACAAACATTTTCATGTAGGAGCAATTACGAACAAACAAGGCTGCTAGACAGAAGTAATCTTACAATCATAGTAGTGGGTCAAAGTCGTTTCTACAACCACAACATGACCTCGCTGAAGAACGAGGTCTGTCAGTCGATCGACTGGAATTATTCAGAAAAACCCACGCTCGAGGAGAATTCATTTCACACGCGACTGCAGATGCGCATGTTAGTTTGAACTTGATTTTGTCTAAATTATATATTTATACTTCTCCAATTCATAACTTATATAAAATTTTATTTTTTGTGAAGCCAAATGCTGGAACTTCAATCCCAACCTTCCCCAAAGGGTTCTCAGCCACTCTCTGAGGATGATATTTGCGAGATCGTTTTGGGTAAACGTCCAGGCTACTCAAAAGATCTTGGTTGGGGACCTAGGTCTAAGTCCCGCAAAAGTCGTGGTAGCATTTTTTCGACCACTTGTTCGCATTTTAGCAGTCGAACAAGCTAATGCAATCCTCATTGAGCAATAAAGACTCGAGATTCAAGAAACTAGAGGCATGATTGAAGAGCAGAGAAGATTCTTCGAGATGCAGTCTAAACAAATGGAAGAAATGATGAAGAAGATAGAAGAAATGAGTTGGACACACGGAGGATTGTGAGGCGTCTGCGACTTTCTTATTTTAATTTCCTTTTTCATGTCAGTTTTTTTAACAAATTTGAAACTATGTTCTTGTGACGTTTATCTAATTATAATACAATTTTGATTTAGATATATTATTTACTATTTTAAATTAAATTGAATCGAAATAGAATCGAATATAAACTACAATTGAAACAAAAGAAATTAAAAATTAAACAAAATAAATAATAATAATGTAAAATTAAAGAAAAACTTTAAATATTTGCATTGGGGAAAGGTTTATCCCCGACACATGTAAATGATGTCGGGGACAAGTTTCATGATGCAACATTAGGAAATACCTTCTCTTGACGTGAAGAGAACGTCGATAGATTCCTAGAGCTTACCCTACACATTATCCACATTTGTGGAAGGAACGTCTGGAGATATGAAGGGTTGATGCAGTTCTATGGTGCGTCGGGGAAGGGTCTCCAAACACAAATTTACCGACGTCTATCTGGACGTTGAGTAATATGTTGAGAATTCTGTTCTCGACATTTTTCTTAATATTCACCGACGCTATAATGCTTCGGGAATACACCAAGCTCTTGTAGTGAAGTAAAAAACACTTCAAACTTTCCTTCTATAAAAATCATGGTCTACTCCTTCTATTATATTCGTAGAAGCCACCGTTTGTACTGAGAAATTTGAGATATTTCGGTGGTGAAGAATAAGTTGACGGTTGACAAATATTGTACTTTTTTTATAGAATTTAGGTCTAAATTTTGAGGTTAGTACTGTATATATTTGAAACACATATCAACATTAGGTATATTTAGTATATTTTAGATATTTGATTAATTGGTGAACTAAATAGGCAAATAAAAGATAATAAAGATTTTGAATGTGATACATTTTTGGGTTTCTTGAGTTCCAAAGTAACAAAAATTCTTGCATTGTGAAACATTTTAGGACGTAACAAATACTTACCCTATGTTTATTTAACTTACATTGTGATTTACATTGTAACAAAAACTTACTCTGTTATGATTTAACATTCATTCTAGTTTACATATATTAAATGGTAGTTAATTTTGTAGAATTTTCTTTATATGCAATGCCGAAAATGGTTTGAAGAAGTGAAAGATGTCTTGGGTCGAGGAGTAGGAAGATTAAATCAAACGAACATAATCCAATCATTATTGATGATGCAGAGGTATATTTAATATTAATTATTGTAAAGTGTTACTGTATTGATGTTTCATATGTATATTACTTGTTCCATAGATATATATGTATAATAATTACATTGTATTCGTATATATCAAAGGATGAAAAGAGAACCAGTTCCGAAGAAACTTATGAAGAAGAACTAAGGAAATACAAACCTATACAATCCAGATGACTATAATGAGAACTTAGCTATGAAAAGAAACATAGTGTTGGAAACACCCGATTAGAAAATGTCTGCACAAGCAAAATAGGTCAGTTAATTTATAGATATAAAAACAATGTAGTATATATGTTATAAACTCATATCATTCTACTATGATATGAGATATATTAATAAATGTGTTACATGATTGGTATATTAAAAACACACTTAATTCTATAGAAATTAGAAACATCAAAGACAACTGAAGTACATTTTAAAGAAAGTTCTTAATTCAGATGAGGTATATTTTATTGGCAACAATATTATTTTAATTATTAGTTTTTGGAAATTACAGATATATTTAAAATGTATATTTGACAGGATAATGTACCAATCATTAAAAGGAGGTTGTATAGAGAAATGAAAAATAAATCAACTTTAGTCGAAGATGAGAAAGTTATTTGTTGAATAAAAACCCAAAGAAGTAAAAAAGAAAAGTAATAAAAAGGAATCAAATATAGCAAATAAAACAAAAGTGGAAAAAAGGTTGAAGAGAAATGTAGAGAAGGTTGAAAAAACAGAGATGGACAAAAGAACATTTGTGAAATTTAATCAGGATGGATAAGAGAGAAATAAAAAGAACAACAATAACAATGAAATGCAAATGTATCTTGTTATCATATAAATGTAAAGTTCTTTATTTCATACACGTATGTATATCTATATATATACTATTGCATATATATTTATGATTAACATGATGGAAAAAATGAGTGCTTAGATGACATGGTCTACGACACAGCTTTACTCAAATAAGTAGAACAAATAGAAAAATAAGCAATAAAAATGAAGTACTTTTGTTAAATCGTATATATATTAGTTATTTATAATTACAACATAGTGAAATAGCCATAGATTTATGTTTAAAATATTTGATGCAGACAAAAAAAAAGTGGGAAAAATACATAATCAGCAAAAAGTAGTTGAGAAAAATAATACAATTAATGTATGTATAACATAAATGTTTTAAATATATCATATAATATATTTTATATACCATGATAAGATTGACATGAATAATCAGGCCAGAGAAAGAGAAATTTTTGCTTACAAGCAAGCTGTGAGGAGCAGCCTGAAGAGAGGAAATCAACCATCAAAGATAATGAGGTCACCCTTCACATTGAAATTTGGATCCGCAGAGCCAAAGAAGAAAAAATTAGAGCTCAATAGTCAACCATTCGAAAAGCTAAGTTGTTATCACAAGGACTTTAGTAATTTGAAGTTAAATAGGATAGATTTAATGTTGAAGGTTAAGTGCTGAAGGAAAAATTAGGTTTTTTGAAAACTTTATGTGTAATTTATGTTATGATGAATTACAATGTTCTATTGCTAGAATTATGGAAACATTGAAATGTTACATGCATATATTTTTAATATAATACAGTATATTATACTATCGTGTTCATTGTTCAGAGAATTTTATGTGATATTGGTTGCATGGAAAGAAAGTGTTCACGATGTTTATTATAAGTATATTTGGAATAAGAAGGTGTATATTTCAGACATAAATATTTATTATCAGTAATTTTGTGTTTCATGAATATAAGTTTCAGTCACGATGTGTATTTTAGAACTAAAGGTTTATGATACGTATATGTAATAGATGACGTTAGTAAAAGGACTTAAATTTGATGATGTTATAGGAATGCTATTTATGTTAACAGGAACACAGAGGATATATTCTCTGGTATTTGTATGAGAAATTGTATAAAGGGAGAGAACATGTTAAATTGTATGTTTTGCAATATATTTGTAATGATATGGTGTATATTAAAGATATAATTTTTTTACAGTAACATGAAACACAAACATTAATGATTATAAACAATGTTGTGATTCTAGAGTATATGTAATAATAAGGTGTGCATTGTAGAACTAAAGGTTTATGATAAATTGTTTACAAGACCATGGATGATGCAACTTTATGATGTGTATATTGACACTTTGATGATGTATATGTAATATATGTCGTTAGTAAAATGATGATATTTTAGTAGTACAATAGATGAAAAGTAATAGAAATATTTGGAAATAATTTAATTAAATTTAAAATTGATTTATGAATACACCAAATAAAAGTTTAAAACAACATAATAAAAGTCAAATATAAAAAATAAGGATAAACTAGATAGATAAGAAAAACTTGCATCACTTTCGGTTATGCCTAAAACTTCCACAACGGCCACACTTAATGCGTCTCTTGAACTCCATTTTAGAAAGAATTCTAATCTTCTTTGGTAACTAAACGTTTTACATTTGGTGGAAGGATGACAATGGATGAAACATCATTAAGTACTTGCCATTGTCGATGATCACCTAAAGGATTTATTAATTTTCTATATATTGAACTCAATGTGTTGTTCAAATAATAATGCAAAACATATGGCTTTTATTGACAGATACTTCATGGTCAAAACAACATATACATGGACACAAAGTATTTGCAATATATCACATATCCTACAAGTACAAATCTTTGAAGGCAAGCACACAACATATTGAGATGTGCCATGAATGACCTTGTATTTCATATTGTTGACTGGATTGACCTACTAGGTAATTAAATATAAAAGTGAATGAAGTATATAAATAATTAGACTATGTATATAGAAAATTTCAAATGTGTGTATAAATTAAATATACCTTCATAGATCGACTAATTTCAATTTTTCCTTAAAATACCTTCAATTGTTTTGTAAAATCTGAAACTTAATAGTCTACTTCATTTCTTCGCTAAAAAAAACCATATCTGCAACATCATTCTTAAAACCTCAAGCATGGAACATATTGGCAACTCCTTAGCCTTGATAATTGCATCATTCAAACTCTCAGATATGTTAGTAGTCATAACATTATATCTACTAAGTGGTGAGTAGGCATGAGACTACCTAGAAAAACAAATAGATTGTAACTCCTACGTATACTAGGTGTAATGCCCCAGGTCCAAAATTTGGACCAATAGTTTGAATTCAAATCTTTGACATTCCCTTTCATCCCCTACGACCTAGCAACATCATCCTTATTATTCTTAAAAGCTTATTAGAATAAAAATTCTCCCCACAAACCAACACGAGTCCTTTCAACATGATTTGTCCTCATTCACCCAACATAGAATTTCTTAAAGCTAAGCATACTTAACTTTGGAGTTTTTATGATCAAGTTATCAAAAAAAGAAGGTGCACCTTGTTGGTATTGGTATTAAATTTTAATTCTTTTAAGCCTTTCTTAACATTACTTTCATGTCCTCAAGATCCCTCTCATTCAAATGTGACATCAATTCATTCATGTCTCCTCATAATCTTGGGCTTTACATGCCCAACAGCTTTTGCTTAGTTCGTTCTCAAACCACATCTTAATACTAGAGGTTCCTCTTTGATACCATTTGTAACGCCTTAGGCCCAGTAAGTCTCGAAGGACATCTGTCAGCTGTATGTCCCTCTTTCTTACACTTGAAGCAAATTCTGGTTCGAATCCTGGGTCTGAGACATTACAAATGGTATTAGAGCAGAGATTTACAAAGGTTATTGTTATTACTATGACTCAGAACCAGCCTGCACCAACAGTCCCCCCATAAGAACTAGTTGTACAGCAGCAACAGAACGTACCAGATCGGCTCTTGGCTAAAGCTAAGCATTTGAGGGATTTTAGGAAGTACAACCCTCAAACTTTCGATGGATCACTAGAGGATCCTACCAAGGCAGAATTTTGGTTGTCCTCTGTGAAAACCATTTTCAGTTATATGAGGTGCTTAGAAGATCAAAAGGTTCAGTTTGTTGTTTCTCTACTTAGAGATATAGGTGTCATTTAGTGGCGATCTATAATGTGAATGCTAGGTGGTAAGATCACCTGGAACCAATTCAGAGAGTGCTTTTACACTAAGTTCTTTTATACTAATCTTAGAGATGCTAAATGCCAAAAGTTCTTGGATTTGAAACAAGGATAGATGACAGTAGAAAAGCATGATCAAGACTTTGATATGTTGTCGCGTTTTGCCCCTAAGTTAGTTGATAATGAGTAGGCGAGAGCAGAGAGATTTGTTAGGGGTTTGAAGGATGAGATTAGAGGTTTTGTGCGAGCATTTACTCATGTTAAAGCACTTTTCCTGGCAGTGGACATGAGTATTAAAAAAGATGAGATTCAATTAAAGAGGTTTGATAAGGGAACATCATCTGTGAAGGAATAAAAGCCTTATGACAGCAGAAAAATTTAAAGAACCATTACTCAAATTAATTTGGAAATCTTAATATACCAGTACATTCGTAAAAATTTAGATTCAAAATTCTGAATAAAAAACTAAGCATGCTTTTAATTTCAAAGATACAGACAACTTACTTACGTTGATGTCTCTGAATCTACAAACTACCGAATTGGGAGATCACCCGTTGGAGACCATTCTATTCTTTGGGATGAGATTGGTTTGTGGGAACCAATTGGGATGAAAAAAATTTTAAAGGTAGTTGAGAGAAACTATTTTCTTTTTGCAAAGCAAAAGCCTTAGCTTTCTTTTTTTGTTAAATTCGTTTAAGAAAAACTGTTTTCTTCTAGATATTTATAACTCTCTTTCCTTCTTGGAATAGAAAAAGGAGTAGGAGAGAATCCTGAGATTCTATTATCAAATCTACTAATTAATTAACAATTAATCAATTAGTTAATAATTAATTAATATTTCATTCAAATCTTATTTGGATGAATATCTTTCCAATATCTTATAGATTTATATTAATATAATTAATTAAATCATATTTAATTAATATTTCATTCAA
>JBBPDI010080161.1:0-14067 GCA_037974545.1 Cucumis variabilis | reverse complement strand
TAGAAATATAAGTATAATCTTTCCCCATTAAACATTTTTTCTATTATCTTTTAAAACTATTTACTTTCGTTTATGATTTGAACTTAATTTCAATTTTATTTTTTTATTTATTATTATTTTAAAATTTTCATCTAGTTTTTATTGTTTGAACACTTTCAATTTGAATTCAAATATTATATATCATCTTGAAACATTTTTCTGCATCCAACATATATCAAGGGTGAAAATTAAATTATCTTTTTTTCTTACTAAATGGACGAGATTGGATAATAACCACAGGCTGCACTTAATAATGGCTCATTTTTTATTTGCACCCTTAATATCTTTTATTAATCCTTAGACTTCTAACTCAGAGTAGTTAAACGTATAATATTTTTATTTTTTTTAAAATGAAAACTCTATTTTCACACACTTTGATGATTGATGCACCATAAAGTTGTCTTTTATTTTCCAAATGGACATTTAAAAATATTTGAAGAATTGTTATGAATAGTAAAAGAAAAAAAAAAAAGAAAAAAAAATTGAAAGTATTGATAAAATATATCAAGATGAATTTTGCTATATTTTGTTAATAGTTTTAATATTTTGCTATTTTTTAAAATACCTCTAAACTTTCATACTTTTTTTTTTTAAATTAAAAATAGGCAGATAAGGAAACTTGTATTGTACTTTACTTAAAGCAACTACACCTATTGCTATTCAATATTCTTGATTAGGGGTGCAAAAAATCAAATCGAACTGATGAATCGAATCGAACCAACTCAGTTTGGTTTGGGTTGGACTGGTTACAAGCACAATACTACCGAATTGAACCAAAATGAACCGTCGGTTGGTGGTTCAACTGATTAGGTTAAAACTAAACGCGCGCCTCATCATTTACAAAATATCGTCGTTCATCCTTTCGTTGTTTTGTCGTTCATTTTCTACACCAGTTCATCTTCAACTCAAATAATTTCTCTACGTCGTTCATTCTCCTCATCGTCATTGTTGAAGTCATCTCCGACGCCATCTCTAATCTCTACTAAGTTTCTTGAATCTTCAAGTTTTTATCTCCTCATTTCTGTCTCCAAATTTTAAGTTTTAGTGTTTTGTCTAAAAGGGTATGAAGTAATGAAATGATGTGAGGTTGAGGAAGTTTTTGGGGTTTGTTGGGGTAATGTTGGTTGAAAAAAGTTGGGTATTTGGTTCGTGAGTATGTGGAAGCCAGAAGGGGGAGTTTTGACTTTTGAGTGAAATGGTTAGATGTTCATTGGGAGTAATTGTGTTAAATTTGTCTCTAGAGGGGATTATTGCGTCAAAAGTTTTTTTTTTAATATGTATTTATATTTTCTTATTTTCTAAAATATCATATTTCTTTTAAGAAAAAGAAAAACCCTAATTCCTTTCACATCATAGTCTCGACAAATCAAATTAGGTATAGTCTATGAATAGTTATTTTAGAAATATCATCATATTGGCATAATTCTGATCATAACTTTTTAGGCAAGGCATCACACACACACACAAAAAAAAAGAAGACTGACCTTGTCCGACTCAGTCCGATCCACGCAAAACCCGTGCAGGTTGGGTCGGGTCGATTTTGAATGAATGCCGATTCAACCCAGCTAAATTACACCCCTAATCCTAATGCATGTTGGTGTCAGAGACTTTATCCATCTTCAAATTAATATACTGAAAAGAAATGTTAGAAATGTCATTTTTAGTTAAAGGAATTGCAAAAAGTAATAAAATGGACAAACTATTTACACTTTAAGTAAAATCAAGTGTAAAGTGTTTTTGTCTTTTAAGTGGTTTTTTGCCATAGAGTGTAAATAATTTGCATTTTTTTTTGAAAAAATCCCTTTTGGTTACTATATTCAAGTTTTATTTCATTTTAGCCAATTTAATTTGAATTATCTAAATTTAGCCGTATGAATTCAAATTTGATTTTTTTTTTGAAAATTTGTTTAAGGCTAATAACATTATGCATATGGTAAAAGACACTATGAGAAGATATTTCCAAAATTATAAATAAAATGCTATTAAAGACTGATTTTTTAAAAAGAAAATCACCACTAAAGACTAAATTAAAGCTCTATTGAAAATTTTAGTTCTAAATTAAATAAAATTCAAGCGTATGAACCAAAATGATTTTTTAACAATAACAAAAAAAAAGCAAAATTATCTAAATCTAAAATCATTTTTTGGAATTGATGAAAAACAGTGAACATATGTAATGGAATTTCATCTAGACCATTTAGAAATTAACATGCATCATTTACCCTAATTATGTGAAATTAGGGTTAAAGAAAAGTCATACCTTTGAAGCTTTCCGATCCTCATAATCTTCTCGTGAACACGAACCCAAAACCACCACTAATGTTGACCAACTATTCTCTAGATTTAGAACTGGGTTGTGGGATCCGATAAGTGAAGGAATTGAAGAGAGTGATGGAAATTGAAGGTGGAATTTAGAGTTGAAAATTGAGAGAAAATTATTTTGGTATAGTTTTGTAATTCAAAATTACAAATTTTTGCAAAAGTTTTTAACGATTTGAAAAATAACCTTTAAATAACTCAATTATATGCAAAATTGAATGTAATTAGTTCATCAAATCTCAACAGTTAATATTTCACTAACCATTAGTGGACTAGGTGTTTATATTACATGTAGTCACTTATCTCACTAAGTGTTAGTGGGATTATCCAACAAAATGTTGGATTTTCCGCTAACTTTAGTCCAAGGGCAATATGGTCATTTGATTATTCAAGTCAAAGTCAACATTTTGAATTTTTACCAATTATTTCGTCTTGATTAATTTTAACCTCTCGAGCATGAATTCACATTCAGTTTTTCAAACTCAAATTACAGTTTAACATAAAGTCGGTCAAAGTTTGACTTTCCAAAGTCAAAAGTCAACATTTTGATTTTTTTCAACTTTGACCATTTCCATCAATTTCGATCTTTTGAATATGAATATGCACTCATATTTTTAATATTAAAATCAAATTTAAACATAAAGCTCTATTTGATAACCAACCGATATATCACATCTACTTGTCGGTTTCTCCCTCCTTACATAGTTTGAACTTTTCGAACTAATTCAACGTATTGTTCTAAGTTAATTTTATATGAGCTAGTAGGAGAACCTAATGAACCTATAGATCATGGAATCCAAAGATTCGAGATTGATTGACTAAACCCTTTTAGACTAAGCTATTCAATATTCATTAACTATGGGTCATTCCACTAAAGTCTCGTAGTTGCATTCTCCTCACTATAGATTGATATATTTGTGTCTATCTGATATAACTACGATTAGTAAGTTAATTCTTCACAAGGTTTTCATAACCTCGGTTGGGTCAAAATATCGTTTTACCTTCGAGATTACATCTTGCTCCTTAAGTCTCATTGATCAATTATTGAACAATTGGTTTAAGCTCCAACCTATAAACTGAATCCCTTTTGGGCCAATGAGAGGGTGGGTCTTCTTGTTCAAGATTTAGATTCAGTCCTGAAGAGAACAACATATCTACTAACCCTAAAGTGGATAGGAGTGAATTTCATTTTGCACTCCTAAAGTGAGTTTCTCTAAAATTCGTCACCACTGACACGGTGTCAGATACATCAGAATCACCTTTATCTAACTTTATGGTAAATTTAATATTTTGATGATTAATTTTTTTTTGTTTTTAATAATTTGATGCATTGTTTGAAATCTGAATTTTACTGTTATATGTTATTAGGTTTGTATATGTTGTGAATTAGATGTGTATATGTTATATTGTTCGTTGGTTGGTGTTGGAAGTTTAATTAGATGTTGGTGTATGTTGGTATAGGATGTTTAATTAGATGTTGGTATTGGGAGTTTGATTAGATGTTAATTAGGATGTTGGTTTTCTTTATTTTATAGATGGATTGCAGTAGTGAGAATACGAGTGCTATCGGTAATATAAAATGTCTCATCTTTTCCTCCTCCACATCCTAATACAAGCCAAACTACGAAACATGTACCATCTCTACCTCCTAAGTCTATACGAAAGAGACCTAATAAACAAACTTCTTCCTTGTAGGATAATTTCACAAAAATAGAAGCGAGTGCTAATGATGGAACTAGGTGCAAGTGTAACTATTGTGGCAAGAATTATGCATGTGATAGTAATTGTTGTGGAACTAGCACTTTGTGGAAGCATTTAAGAAATCAATGTAAAAAGTACCCATATAGAGAAGAAGATAAAAGACTAACCACCTTAACTCTTATACCTACAAATGATGGAAAGAGAACCAATGCTAGTAATTTTGTGACTATATTGTTTAGCCAACCAACATGTAGACTAACATGTGCTAAGATGATAATTATGAATGAGTTGACATTCAGATTTGTTGAGACTGAAGGTTTTAGACACTTTTGTAGTATTGTGTGTCCTAGGTTTGATGTTCCATTGAGAATAACAATTGCTAGAGATATATATCAACTATATCTTGAAGAAAAGAGATAATTGAAATCCTTTTTACTTAAAAGCTCTCAAAGAATTTGTCTTACTACGGACACTTGAACTTCACTACAAAATGTGAACTACATGGTAATCATGACACATTTCATTGATTTTGAATGAGTTTTACATAAGAATATTTTGAGTTTTTGTCAAGTTGCTAATCATAAGAGGGAGACTATTGGGAGGGCAGTTGAAAATTGTTTGTTGGAGTGGGGGATTGACAAAATCTTTATGATCACTATTAATAATGCAAGTTCCAACAATGTGACTATTTCATATGTTAAGAGAAGACTTAAAAGTTGAAAATCCATTGTTTTAGATGGAGAACTATTGCATATGAGATGTTGTGCTCATATAACTAATCTTATTGTAAATGACGGGCTAAAAGATATGCATGATTCTATTGCTAGTGTTCGTAATGCTCTGAGATATGTACGATCATCACCTAAGGGAATGACAAAATTTAAAACATGTGTGAAGCAAGAAAAAATTTGGTGTAAGGCTCTTGTTTGTAGAGATATAGCTATTAGATGGAATTCTACATATTTAATGCTTGAACATGCATTTAAATTTTAAAAAGCTTTAAAAAATTTAGAGGAAGTGAAAAAGGACTCAAATTTTGTCGAGTATTTTGAGAAATATGATCATGAAATTAAGAGATTGAGGCCTCCAAGTGTGTCTGATTGATTGACTATAAATGTGTTTATAAAGTTTTTTAAAGGGTTTTATGAAACCACTACAAAGATTTGTGGATCTTCATACGCGACTTCTAATGTTGGTTATAAGGAGTGTTGGACTTCTTTCAATTTGCTTGCAGGCCTAAAACAAGTGGAGGACAACTTGTAGGGAAATACTAGGAGGAGAAGAAGCCACATCTCCTTTTGATGGTGGCCATACACGTGGACGAAGGTAAAATCTCCCATTCTTTTTGTTCCTGCACTTAACAAAAAGAAAGTAAAACAAAGAAAAAGAAATGAAAGAAAATTACATCTCTTCTTTCTCTTTACTTTTGCAAACCCTAATTTTTTATAATGGTGGTTTTGTTTATGAATATAGTAGAACACACAAGCAATGGTTAAAGATGAAGGATAAGGAGAAGAAGAACGGAAGATTTATGTGGTTCGGACAAAGTAATCCTATATCCACAAAAAGGATCACTTTGGTTATCATAGTAGATTTTTACAATCGACTGTTTGATTTCAAAGTCTTTCATCAATCCTTTAAGCCACAATCCTTCTTTTACTGCCTCAGATGGAGTTATATATTTTGCTTCTGTGGTTGAGAGAACAACAATAGATTATAGGGTTGCTTTCCAACTGATTAGATTAAGACCATAGAGAAAAATGTATCCTGTTAGACTTCTTCTCTTGTCATTGTCACCAGCAAAGTCAGAATCCACATAGCCAATTAGTTGTAGGTCTAATTCTGGCCTTTTGGTAGATTAGTTTGGCACACTTAGACCAAATTAGATATCTTCATATCCATTTAGTTGCTTCCCAATGCCTCTTTCTAGAATTATCCATGTATCTACTAACTAGGCTTGCTGAATAGGATAAGTCAGGTCTTGTAGAGATCATTAAGTACATTAGACTTCCCACTGCTTAGCTATAGGGCACATTTTTCATTTATTGTTTGCGTTCAATGTTTGTATCACTAGGAGAATTTTTAGCTGGTAGTTTAAAATGTTGTGCGATAGGAAGAGTTACTGGTCTAGCATTTGTAAGGTTAAACCTTCTAATTACCTTCTCACAATAGGTTGATTGACTAATGCTTAGTATAGATTGGTCTCTAACTCTAGTGATGTCAATCCCTAGGATCTTCCTTGATTTCCCTAAGTCTTTCATGTCAAATTGTTTACTTAAAAGATCTTTGACATGAACTAAGTCATCTTTAGAGCTTTCGGGAAGGAGCATGTCATCAACATAGAGTAACAAATAGACCTTGTCCTTATAGGTTGTTGAGTTTATAAAGACACATATATCATATGAACTTCTTTGAAAACCCAACTAGCTATAAAGTCATTAAATCTTCTATACCAACACCTAGGTGATCATCCTTACCTTGTACCTCAAAACCTTTGGGTTGTTTCATGTAAATGGTTTCATCTAGATAGCCATGAAGAAAGGCTATCTTGACATCAAGTTGGTCCAACTCAAAGTTGTTTTGAGCAACTAAAGATAGAAGAAGTCTAATAGAAGTTGTTTAACAATAGAAGAGAAAAGCTTAGAATAGTCTATACCTTTTCTTTGAGTGAAACTCTTTGCTACCAGTCTTGCCTTGTACCTAGGTTGTGAGTCTTTTGTAATTCCCTCCTTGAGTTTATAGATCTACTTAGATGCTATTGGTTTGCATCCTTTAGGTAAAGAAGCTAGGGTCCAGGTATTAGTCACATTTAGTGAATTTATTTCTTCATTTATAGTTTTAATCCATTGTCTAGCATCGCTACCATTTATAACTTCCTCAAAGAAATTTGGTTCATGATCATTAGGAGATACAGTAGCATTTAGAACAAAGTTCATATAATTAGTTTCAACATACTGGGCTAGAGGAATAATTACTCTTCTTTGACTGTCTCTTGCTAGGGAGTATTGACTCAAGTTAGGTTGTTCTTCAACTATTTCTGTTTGTTCCCCACTTGTGTTCTCTAGTTGTTCTTCATCAATAGTAGTAGTTCCCTTAGTAGATTAAGCATTATTTCTAGTATTCTCCACCTCAAATTGAGTAATATAGGTTTATGTGGCTTTAGGATTTTCATCAAGATTACCTTTCCCTTGCATAAACATTTCATTTTCTTTGAAATGAACATCTTTACCGATCATTACAAATTTCTTGTCAGTGGGGTGCCACATCTTGAAACCCTTAGCCCCTTCGATGAAACCAACAAACGTACATTTAGTAGCTCTTGCCTTTAGTTTTCCTTGGATTTGATGAATATACCCTACACATCCAAACACCTTGAGATCATTTAGATTTGGAAGGTGTTTGAACCATTCTCCTAAAGTGTTAAGAAGAACCCTAAATAGGTATGAGGGCTTCTGTTTAGTGAGTACATAACATAGGCATCAGCTCTAGCCCAAAATCTTTCTTCTAGGATAGCATATGACAGTAGGCATCTTACTCTTCCCATAATTATTCTGTTGAGTCTTTCTAACACCCCATTTTGTTGAGGTGTGTATCTCATAGTCTTATGTCTTGTGATACCATTTTCCCTACAAAAAACATTAAAAACCTCTCCACAAAACTCCGAACTATTGTCAGTTCTAAGATACTTAATCTCTTTATCAATTTGTTTTTCTATCATTAATTTTCATTCTTTAAACTTTTCAAAAACTTGACCTTTAGATTTTTGAAAATAAATCTAGCTTTTTCTAGAAAAATCACTAGTAAATGATAAGATGTACCTTGAGCCCTACTTAAGCTTAAAGTTGAGGCTGGACCCCATAGATCCGAATGGATGTAATCTAGGATTCCTTTAGTTGTGTATTGTGCCCCGTTGAAGCTTTGTTTCCTTGCTTGTCCTAGCACACAATGTTCACAAAAAGACAACTTATTGCTAATTTCTTGAGGTAGAATGCCTTGTTTGGACAGAGCCTCAAGTCCTTTTTGGCTGATGTGAGATAGTCTTTTATGCCAAAGGTCAGCCTCAGTTAGATTTAGAGTAGAAACAACATTAGCTTCCATTAACATTTTAACTCCTTTAATTATAAAAAGATCATTTATCTTTTCTCCAACCAATACTACTCTAGAGTCCATGAAAACCTGAAAAATTTCACCTTTTTCCTTGTATTCACACCTCAAAGAGTCTAGCATTCCTAGAAAAATAAGGTTTCTTTTAAGGTGAGGAATATATCTAACATTTCTGAGAAGTTTCACAATCCCATCTTTTAATTTCATGGTGACTGATCCAATTTCAGCAATGTTACATGCCTCATTATTCCCCATGAAAACTGACTCTCCGCTGATTTCTTTATATGTGTTGAACCAAGCTTTAAAAGGTGTCATATGGTAGGTGCAACCAGAATCTAGAACCCAATCACGTTTACCAAAAGGAGTAACATGATTGGCTTGGTCTTGAGTTGATACCAAAGCATCAATATAGATATATGAACTTTCCACTATAGAGGCTTCATGTTTCTTTCCTTTTAAATCTTTATCTTTCTCTTGATTCTTTATCTTAAGAAAAGAACAATCTTTTACTAGATGCCTCTTCTTCTTGCAATACTTACATTTCTTCTTCTGTTTTGCTTTCTTTTCCTCATTTGAAAAAGGTTTGTTGTTGTTTTCCATTGATTAGCTTGAGATTTGCCTTTGATAAATAAATCATCTCCACTGTGATGCTCTTTTTATGATGACTGAATTTCTAATTCTCTTGTTCTAAGGGTTGAAATAATAACATCTGTTCTTACTGAGTCTTTTCCATATTTGAGTGCATTTTTTTCACCTTTTTGTAAGCTTTGGTTAGATAATTTAGGAGAACATATGCTTCATTTTCATAACTGAGTTTGTCTTCAAGATTTTTAAATTTCTGAAACAATCTTCTTGAACTCATCTATGTTGTCTGTCAAGGTTTTTGAAGGATCCATCTTGTACGTGAAAAACTTCCCCCTTAGATACATTTTATTAGGGAGGTCTTTAGTGGCATAAATACTTTCTATGATTTAGTGTCATATAACACTGTCACTAAGATTTATAATTAGTGTACCATAGGCATTTAACTCCAATTCTTCATTTTGTGATGCTATGAGTGTTGCTAGAATTTCTTAAGGATCTAAAAGGGCTTTATGAGTCTTTTGCTGACCTAGCAAAACCTTGATTTTTTCCATCGATAAAGCAAAATCTTCATTTCCATCGAACTTCTCAATTTCTACTCTTGCCACTGTCATTCTCAAGTTTGTTATGATCTTTAATCCTCCCAGATTCAAATTCTTGAAAATCAAGATTTGTCCTAATACGACTAAAGCGCTGAAGTAATGGGAATAGGACTTGATTTAGTTACGACCTTGAAATTTTTTGTAACACCACAAAAGTTAAGTTGATTTTTAATATTTAATTATCTTGAATGTTTTTTTTTTGGTAACTTAATTTGGTGGATTTGTATAGGTTGAGAATAATTTTATTTATGGCTAATTAATTGAATTTTTAGTGGAAATAATTATATTAAGATTATATAATTATATAAGGGTATTTGTTAGTTGTATATTAAATTGTGGAAGGGAATAATAATTATACTAAGGATAATATAATTATTAAAATTTTATGTTGGTTTTTGAAAAAAAGATAAAAAGTTGGATTTGATGAAGAGTTAACGAGGAGAGAAGATTTGGAGTTATTTTAGAAAAAGTAGTATGGAGAGAAAATGGAAAATTTAGATATTTGGGAAAAATAAATAATAATAATGATATTATTATTATTATTATTATTATTATTATTATTAAATAAGCCTATCGTTTTGTGTGAAATCAAAGAATTCAATATTCATCATCTTCTCCAATTTTTTTCTTCCTCTTGAAACCCTAGCTGCCACCCTCTCTGGTCAACCCCTCCGCCGTGTATCAGCCGTCCACTATCTTTTCGTAAACCCCTCGCTTCCCGAAGTTGAATATCATCGTCCCTTCGTGCTTCCTTCTTCATTACGACCTCGTCGCTGCAATGTCGATCGCCACCACGCATCTTTGACGAAAAATGAAACAACTCTCTGTCAACCGGCCATTGTGTACAACAATCGTCGAACACCCAACGATGATCCGTCCCCTCTTACCAAGTCGAGCTTCTCTCCATGTGAGCTTCCTGTAAGCCGTCCACCTCATCGAGTCGCAGCCACTCTTGCCGTCCTCCTTGAAGTCTAATTTGAGTCCTTCTTCTAGCTGAGGCGAGGAGTCTTCTTTCCTCTTGCTTAACTAAGCCACCACTTAGTTGAGCCACTTTCTTATTTTGGCTGCTTTTTGGTAAGTTCTTGATTGGATTTGGTACTTCCATCAAATATCTATTTCATCCCAATAATTCAAGTTATGGATTTAAGTTGGGATATTTCTTACTTGAAGGTTTGACTAAACTTATTGGAAGATTGGAACTGTGGATTTTTTTCTCATTCAAGGTTGTATTGGTTTCAACCTTAGCCTTGGCGTAAGTTTGAAGGACTGATTTAATTAGGAATTGACTGTCAGGAAAGGACTATATTTTTTAGCTAATCTCCAGGTAAGAGATTCTACTATTAGACCCTTGACATTATGTTTTCCCTCATTATGCATTAACGTAGCTTTGATGCATATGAGACTGTTAGAGATGATTAATATTGATAGCTACATAGACAACCATTATGTATAACTGACATGATCATGAGATATTATAAATGAGATATACTATGATTGAGATATATTATACTTGAGATATGATATTTATGTTATGATTTATGTATAGGCTATGGTGTTTTGTTAGTGTTATCTGTTAGAGTCGTACCATATGGGTGTCCCTCGAGATCACCACCTATTTATGTCTATGTGGCCACCTTTTATGTGTGATTTGACGGGATCCTTTACAACTTGACTCTTCTTTAGGATGATTCCTTCGGATTCATCGAGAGTCCAGATGTGTTCCTACGGGATCACTGGATAGCGTGCGTTTAGGAGCACAATAGTTATGCAGTACTTTCTTACAAGACTCTAACGAGAAGTTAACAGACACATAATGGGACTAATAGTGGGTCCCTTATTGAGTATAAATTTATACTCACTATTTTCTATGTTTAATTTTTCAGGCAAAGGTCAAAGGAAAGTTTGCGAATGACAAGAAGTGATCGTGGTTTGCCATCGAAAACAATTTATGTTTTCAGTATTTAATTTTCAGAAATTTATTTCAGAACTCATGTTTACTTTTAGATACTTTTCCATCTATTTTAAATAGGGTCTGAACTAGTATATTATTTATTTATTTTTCTTTTTATATACTTTATTAATAAACTTTTATAATAAATATTTGAAATGTTTCCTTTAAATTTAGTATTTTCTTTTATTTTAAATAAAAAGTTTTTATTGATTTTACTGGTAATGACCTCAACTTAGTATAAAAAGTTGGATCGTTATATTTCTTTATCGACTAATTCAATTTCAATTCCTTTTAAACTACCAAAAGAAAATATAACCCAAGAGAAGTCGTATTGATTGCTAAACACATTCAAAGACATTCTTATTGAGAAAAACCTAATACGATCAATTCAACCAAAACTTACAATTTATTAATAATAGGCGTTTAGATGAACATAACTTACAACACTTTGACTTAAAGTTACATTAAATAAACTCTTAAATTCCTAGTAGCTTTCTCATCTCATCGCAAATCGCCTTCAACATTCTTCTCTACTTAGCCTAAACACCTGATCTTGGAAGATAGATTTTGAAAAAGTAAGTCTATATGACTTAGTGACGTTTGAAATCCTTTTCGCAGTGCTATTTGATAAATCTTTTTTAATAGTGAATGCTAAATTTTAACATGAAAGCCTTAAACCTTTACAAGCCGCTCTTTCACGCTCCAACCAAATGTAAGCCACGAGTTCCAAGATGTGAGCCGACCCCTCTATTTGAGTCGAGTCGGTCCTCCAAGTCGAGCCACAAGCTTTCCCTCATTGATTTTAGCCCTTCACTTTTTGGAGCCTTATTTTTAGAAGTGTGGTAAGTTTTGATTGGATTTGGTACTTCTAATATTTATCTATTTTGTCCCAAACAAGTTAAGTTATGAATTTTAAGATGAGATATTTTTACTTGAAGGTTGATTATTTTGTTGGAAGATTGGAACTGTGATCGTTCAAGGTTGTGTTGGATTCAACCTTAGTCTTGGGGGCTGTAATTGGGAATTTGACAGTCAACCACAAAGTTATTATTTTAGTTAATTTCCAGGTAAGAGATTTTTCCTATTAGACCCTACTTTGAATGTGAGTCTTGTATTACTGTATTACTGTGTTAATGATGGGAGATATAGTATGACTATCTGACTGTTAAGGATTTAAGATATATTATGACTATTTGACTGGCTATCTGAGATGACCCTATAAATGGTTACTTCGATAACTATATTATGAGTAAACTTGATATGATTGAGTTACATTTGATTTAGATATGGTCTTTACGATATGATATACTTATTAGGCTATGATGTTATGTTAAATTTACTATTAGAGTCGTACCATATGGGTGTCCATGCGATCACCACCATTTATGCCTGTGTGGCTAGTTTTATGTGTGATTCGATGGGATCACTTATAGCTCAACTTTCTCATAGGGTGTTCCCTTCCGGGTCACCAAGAACCCAATGGTGTTCCTAGTGGATCATTGGATAGTGTGCCTTTGGGGACACAATAGTTAGACGATACCATCTTGTAGGACTCTTATAGGAATTTAACAAACATCTAGTGGGACTAATATTGGGTCGCTTACTGAGTATAAGTTATACTCACCATTTCTCTATGTTTAATTTTACATGCTAAAGTAAAGAAAAGGCAAATTGGCAAATGACAAGAAGTGACCGTTGCTCACCATCGGGGATAGTCCAGTTATTTTCCACACTTACTAGTAAATTATGTTTAGAAATTTTTGAAACTCATATGTATTTCAAGTATTTTCTTTAACTACATTTTAAGCCCAAACTAGTATTTTAATTAGTTATTTGATTATTTTCATTGTTTTTTTTGTTACTAGTATTTTCACTAAATATTTAAAATGTTTAAGTACACTTTAGTATTTTCTTGTTTTAAAAATAAAAAGTTTACATTTATCAAAATGGTAATGACTTCAGCTTAGTAGAAAAGTTTGGGGTGTTACACCTATGAGCTAGCAGAGGAACCTAATGGACCTATGAATCATGGACTCCAACGATTCGAGATTAACTCTCTAAGCCCTTTTAGATCGAGTTAATCAACCTTCGTTAATTAACGAATCATTCCACTAAAGTCCCATAGTTACACTCTCCTCACTATAGATATATTTGTGTTCATGTGATATAAGCATAATAAGGAAGTTAATCTTTCACATGTTGTTCGTAAGCTCGGTTGGATCAAAGTACCATTTTACCCCTAAGACTACATCTTACTCCTTAAGTCCCACTGATCTACTATTGAATAATTGGTTTAAGATCCAACCTATAAACCGAATCCCTGTCGAGTCAATGAGAGTGTGGGACCCCTTGTTCAAGACTTGGATTCAATCCTTAAGGGAACAACCTATCTATTATCCCTAAAATGGGTAGGAGTGGATTATGTCTTACACCCTATGTCCCTAGCTATCCATCTGATCTTACCCCTGAAATGGGAGGCTTATTATGCCAGTGCCATTAAGTTACTCTCACATATGCAGATCTAAGGATAACACTACAATAATATGGACTTTTTGCGATGTATAAAGCGACATCGCGAAAAACCCACGTCTGGGTAAACCATCTTTGGCGACGTCGAGAGCGACACATCGCTGTAAAGACCCTTCCGCGATGCACATCTACCTCACGTCGTGGTATAGTTAATAAATAAAATATGATGGGACCTTTTTGCAACGTGGTGAGGTGCTGCGTCGTGGAAAGGGGATAACTCGCGACGTTGCGTGGAGATCG
>JBBPDI010080157.1:0-14067 GCA_037974545.1 Cucumis variabilis | reverse complement strand
TTAGTTCAAGCATGGTTGTGCCACTTCAACAGCAGCAACAACAGCAGCAGCATCCAACCTTTCACCATTGTTTTTAATCAACTTTCTCTAATTTGTTGATTTTTGTATTTTTAATGATGATCAACTTATCTTTTGAATCTTGATATTTACTTGAGTTGATGTAAATCGTTTTTTTTTTCTTCTGAATTTTAGATATTATATCTTGTGCGTGGTGCAAATCTAGTGTTTTAGATTAGGACACAATTTTACATGAGATTAAAATTTGTTTGTTCATGACTTCTAATTTTGTGTTTATAATTATAATTCTTAAATTTAAAAATTATATAATAGGTCACTGAATTTTCTATTTGTGCTCCAACAAGACTACACATAAGCATTGCTCAAAATAGGGGAAAAAGAGCTAGACAATCATTAAAAACGTGGAGTTCTTCAAATTTTCTCTAATTTCTGACATCTTTTATGTGTTACTAATTTATGACGAACAATGGCGATTAGTCATTAAAGGTAAAAAGGGAATTTTTTGGGGTGTTTTTTTTTTTTTACAATTTGAACATTTTTCTTATATCCCCAATTTATGTCTAGAACTAATAGTCATTGTTGTTTAATTCTGAATGTTTTTTTAAGCAATGTATATAGAAATTTAATTTGTTGATTTACGTTTTTAATGATATGACTCTCATATTTTGGATGTTATTTAATCGATATGCTTTTTAATGATAATTGGTGAAATCAAGCATGAGGAACAAAAAAAAAAAAAAAAAAAAAAAAAACTGTTGGAATAAATAGTTGCTTCATTTAATGAGAACAGTTTTAGAGAAAGAATTCGCCTATTCGAATAGCTACAAATAAGTCTTCAAATTAAGTGCTCTTTATCTAAATTCGAAATATGAATTGGTTTTTTGGTGTTCTATAATTTTTACCTTCTCCAAAACGTATTTCTCCCCATATTCAAAATCGTTGAAGGAAGTTCGATACATTCACAAAGTTTTGTTTGTTGATCTTTTGGACATGGTTCTACTTCTAAAAGAAAGGTAATATGTTCTATCCTGTGAGACAATTACTCTTGAAACTTAAGCACTAAAATGAGTAAAATTGTCTTAAAGATACAACATGAATTCATTGGACTCAGATCTTTAGTATATGTGTTGTATGTGTTTTTCTGCTTTGTGATATGGTTGTAGTTTTCATAACAATCTTAAGACAATTTTATGTAATTTGGTTTTGTAATCCATCTTGTTTGTACCAAATTGTTTATGAAAAATTGGGACAAAAAAAATTTAGGAAAAAAGCACTCCAAAGCACATTTGTTTGTGCAAATATGACAAATATAAGTAAGATTATATATCATATGACTATCAAAGAGCTATCCGCTTTTGACTTTGCTACTTTAGAATTTAAAAAGTGTTCTTGCAAAAATAGCAACAAAATTTATGATAATAGGATCCATGTCACTACATTTTTTATAAATTACAAAAGCAGCAAATTTAAAAATCGATAACCCTATGATTACTGTCTGATAGCCCTATGATTACCGTCTGATAGTCGTTTGATATCACCAATTTTGTCATATGCGCAATATGCAAAAAATAGGTGTTATGAGCTGTTTTTTCTAAATATTTTGTCCTTTGATGCAATTTTCTTTTTAAAAATGTAGTAACATGGATCCAATTATCATAATTTTTTTTTGCTATTTTTGCAATCCTCCCTTTCTCTAATTTTGAAATATGAATTGGTTTTTTGGTACCAAGAAAAAAGGGGTGGGGTCGTTGAAAATAAAAATATGAATTTTTTCTTAACTCAATTTTATTGACACATTTTAATGTTTTTTGACACAATTATTGTGTCAATAATTGACAATAATTTTTTTGTATCATTAAAAAAATTTCCAAATAAAAAAGGGGCGTTTGCAAACATAGCAAAAAAATTTATAATAATAGGACCCACATCACTACATTTTCTAAATTGCAAAAGTAGAAAATTTAAAAGCGGATAACCCTCTAATAACCCTTTGATAATCGTTTGATAGCCGACTGATATATTTAATTACTTGTCATATTTGCAATATGAAAAAAAAGGTGTTATGGGCTACTTTTTTTTGCCATCTGATGCAATTTTTCATAAAAAAACACATTAAATTTTTTTTGATTTCCCTCTCTTTGATAACGTGTGGAAATGACTATTATCATAGCCCTTTTTATTATAATAATGAGGTTAAAATGCCTAAGGGATGCTCAGAACGCACAACTTATGTTGTAATGGCATAAATATTTAGAAATATGGCTTACACGGATATCATTTCTGTTTTATACGTGTAACATGTTTAAATGCAGGACAAGTGGAAAAAAGCAAAAAGGAGCAGATCGCACGCAACATTTCGCGCAGAGGCAAAGCAATGGGTCGCGCTTGGTGTCTAACAACCACAAGTGATGAACTTGCACAACATGGGAGAAAGGCTCACAAAAAGGCGAGAATGGTAGATGGATTGAGGTGACTTCTCAAGAATAGATGACAGTGCTGACACATTCAGAGAAACAAAGTTTCCCATCGAAAAAGCAGCCTATAATAAGCACCACATCCCCACTGAGAAAAGGGGAGAGAGAGAGTAGACTCAAATGGTCAGTGAAGATGTTGCACAGAGAGAAAGAATGCTTGAGCAAGCTACCTGAAGATTAAACAATCGTGTTAAAAGAAAAGAATCTTTGTATTTGATCTTCAAACTTGTAATTGCATTTTCCATTCTTCTGTCTGTTCCATACTTTTTTATTCTATTGTAGTGTATATGTATTGTTTATATTGTACAGTGGTCTACGACCTATATTCTTTTACACACATACTTCATATTTATCCCAACTTTTCAATCCACTATTTCTTAACTTTTCATTTACCTGCGTGTTAGTAAAGGAGAAAGGTTGTGATCAGTTCTTAATAAGGGGTTCAACTTATAATTCATATCGTATTAGTTGAGCTATTTCATCACTTGACTAATGTCAATCGCCAACTACCCAAGAGAAGAAGTAGCAAGGATAAGGCTAATGCGCGAAGGAGGAGTTTGGTAACAAACTTCTCCTTAGCGAGGCAACTTCCAACATTTGTATCCTGAAAGATGAACAAGTGCAAACAATAGGTATCGAGAGATAGTCGTCCTTAAACGAGAAGTCCTATATGTATTATGAGTCAAGTTCCCTAGATATGATTTGTCTAAGTAAGCATAGTCAATTGTATCTCGAAAGGCAAACAAGTGTGGCATTTAAACAATTCGAGAGAAAGCCACCTTAATCATGTGCCATTTATGCAAATATAGCGCGTTAAGGTTATCGCAGCTCCTGACCATTCAGTAGCATGTAGAATTTCCTTCAACATTCATCTGCATACAAGTTAGTTTGATTTATGCTCTCCCAAATCAGTTTACTTTCCGTGAGTAAGTTTATGGTTGTAAATAGTTAGTGTTATTACGTTACATTCTTGCAACTTAATTTTCATAACATCTGAACGATAAGTGAAGTCTAGAACTAACATCTAAAACAATTTCCTGTGTTCGACCCTGGATCACCTAGGTAAACTTATTGTCCACTTGCACTTGGACGAACTGTAGGAGAACTTATACTCAACGAGGATTTAAAAATTATGTAATGAAGAGGTACATTGTGAGCCTTTCTCATGACTATGATCATGGCGTATGACTCATTGCATACAATGAAAATATGCAATGCATAGAGTTACAATGAGTGAATTGTACGCGATGAGAGTATCTTATCAGAAGTGAAATCATTAAGTCCAAGCACAAAAATGTCTAATCAGACACCAACCACTCTCACGCAATTAAAATAAATATCATTTGTGTATTTTCCCCCTCTATCCCTACCAAAAATGCTCAAATAATCCCTTGCCATAAAAAAATCCTCCAGGTGCGTAACATCTACCTGAAACACTAAAAAAACCTTTTCCTTCTAATTTTCCTTCACCCATCACCATTGAAACAGTCCTCCAGCCACCGTCATCAAAATGCCACAATAATCCAACGTTGTTGAACCGACAAATCTAGCCACTACCGTCAAATTTTGGGTTACAATGCCATCAAACGGAGAAATCTAGCCACTGTCGTCGAATTTTTTGTCGCAACAGTCTAAATCAAGTTTGTGTTATCTCCTTTTGCCGTCTTCCATCGTTCGGTGCTTCGCCTCCTTGCTCCTTCCTTCCTTCGATTTGTTCTCCGTTCATTTCTATACTGCTTCTTATTGTTGGTTTGTTCCCTTCACTCTCTTTTCTCCCATTTGCTTTTTTTTTTTTTTTTTTTTTTGCTGAAATTTGAGTTGTTTGATTCCTATTTTGAGTCCTTTGGTGAAATACTCTGTTATTTTCTATTGTCCACTACTGCCATTCCTTTACATTGATAAATAAATCATAGAGGAAAACACAATCTGTTGGGCCCTAGTTTCAAACGTTTTTATAGAGTAATGTTGGAGTTAACATCTCTCACTCCTGAATACGTACAGGAACAGACGAACACAATCTGAACTATAGATTAATTTATCATCTACTGTGTTGAACTTCAAATGTTATACTTATGGATAGATTCTTAATTAAGTTGGCCTTGCAAGAAATTGTTGTTAGTTTTTTCTATATTATGTTGAATATAAAAGGTGCGATATTTGACAAATCTAGATATTAACAAACCAGCTTCATTATCCATAGAATCTACTTTTCTCATTCCTTGAATTCTTGACGGCCAAGTCTAAATAGATTATTCTTTTTTTGTTTTTTCTATTTGTCAATAAAAGGTCAAATTACTATCCTAGTTTCTCTCTTAAGAGTCTTATGCTTTAGACTATTATATGTTGATTTGGTCCCTAATTTTTCTTCTTATATTTTATCAAATTTTACTTTGTTGTCTTGATGGGTAACAAAAATCAAATAGGATCTTTGAGAAGGTGGTAAACAATGTATCTTATAGGACTTCTTTTTCATAATGACTTGTTAAGTTAGCTAGTGCTTGAGGTTTAACTATTACCAAAGGTTCTAAATTATTTTAATTTGTGGGGGGAAATAATAAATTGAAGAATCTAAAAACACTATGTATCTATCATTAAAGCCATTTTTATGAGTTCTATATATAAATTAATGAGCTTCTTTGTCACTCATTTTAATTTTCTAGAATAGGTACTCACTTACTCTCATCCTTGCTTCATTGGAGAACCAACAATATCATACCCTTATTATAATACTTATCATCTCTTTCTCTACTAAAGAAATATTTGGGGAAGTAGTTTATACCTTTAAATTTGCGCAGTTGTCTTTTAATACCATAAACTAATACGTAATAATTTAGACCATAAACTTTTGTAAGGGGTCCAACGTTTGAATCAAACCATTAACTTCAGATCTGTCCGATAGTTATTGTAGTGAAGGCTCTTCCGTCTAGTTCTGCTCGTGGTGAAGGATCCTCCATCCGATGATATTTTCATTTAGCTTGAAGTTTGGACATTTTAATCTTCTTAACTCTCATAATTCATTTAAGAAGCTTTGTTTTATGTGTATATTGGCTTTGGAGTACAAGAAACAATAGAATTCTTAGAGCGATTGGAAAATTTGTTAGCAAGTTGATGTTGGAAGCGTATGATGAACACCCCAATAGATAATCACCAAATAGAATATTTGAGAGGAAATAAAACAAACATTATTGGAAGACTTTAACTCTTTTATGTGTATATTCTACTTCTCACCTGGATGATTTAGATTACAACATTTCAATCCTATTTATAGGATTGTCATGAGCATATAACTCATTCCACAAATTAAACACAACAATTTAAGACCTACACTTAATTAATATAAAACTCTTACTAAATTAACTCTAAACATTTTAACTCACATCATTTAACTTTTTCTTAACTCTCATAAATTAATTCACATATAACTTATTTATTTAAAGCATTTTTAATTTTCAACATCCTTCCTTAAACATGTTTTCTGAAAAACTCCAAGCTGCGAAGTTATTAACTTGTTAAAGACATTAACTTTGATTGGCTTCGTGAAAATATCTGCAATTTGATTTTCAGTCTTCACATATTTAACTTGAACCTCCTTCCTTGAAATGCAATCTCTGATGAAGAGAAATCTTGTATCAATATGTTTACTACGATATATCATGGAACACAGGATTCTTTGCTAGAGCAGTTGTTGACTTATTGTCTACATAGATCACAGTTGGATCATCTTGCAAAATTTCAACTGTCTTTAACAAATTTCTTAATCAAACTGCATGACCAACACATGAAGCTGCAACAATGTATTCAGCCTAACAAGTAGATAATGTCACAATAAGTTGCTTCTTAGAACTTCAAGTAAATGTAGTATTACCAACGAAGAAAACAAATCCACTATTGCTCCACTACTACAAAACTGGTCTTACTTGACGCTTAAAACTGTCAAGTATCTGTTTACTTGACGCTTTTAACTATATCAAATAGATATCAAACTGCATGACCAACACATGCTCCACTACTACTTAGAACTTCAAGTAAATGTAGTATTACCAACGAAGAAAACAAATCCACTATGCTCCACTACTACAAAACTAGCCTTACTTGACGCTTAAAACTGTCAAGTATCTGTTTACTTGACGCTTTTAACTATATCAAATAATCCAATGTCAAGAATAAGAGAGGTATACTTGACAGTTTTTAAGCGTCAAGTAAGGCCAATTTACTTGACACATAAAAAGCGTCAAGTATATGAGATTACTTGACGCTTTTTACTCGTCAACTAATCCTGTGTCAAGAATAAGAGTGGTTTTGTTTGACAGATTTTAAGAGTTAAGTAAAAATATACTTAGTTAGAAATGTCAAGTATATGAGATTTCTTGACATTTTTTACATGTTAAGAATGTGTTTTACTCTTGACACGTTTTGCATGTCAAGTATTTTTTTAATTATATATTTTAAAATATTTTCATAATTATTCGTGCACCTATTTTGATGTCGAACGTATATAAGTAAAGCAAGAGAGTACACATACAAATGTGCTAAAATACACATTAATTGAACAATTAAATGAACTAAACTTTTTCCATCAAAGAACTAATAATATTTTAACATAATCAATGAACCATATACATACATGTAGTTAGCCTATACTTTTCTAACAACGTACAACCTAAACTTTCCATCTATGTGTAGCCAAACTATAGATGTATCAACAAAATATCAACTAAACTAATTCACCTAGCTATTTCAAGTATATCAAAAAATATCACACCTATATCTAGTATCAACAAAACTTGTCTATCTAACCCAAAATATACATAATCACCATAAAATCAAATGTGGCCACCCAAAAAATCAGCAAGCTCCATGCGCACTTCATTCAACTTGAATTGACTATACGGGTTCCTTGTATCAATCTGATATGAAACCCAAAATATTAAAGTTAATACTTTGATTACTTGAATTGTAGAAAATAATTCAAATAATCATTTAAACACAACATACTGAGCTCCCATTAGTGATTATATCTCTCATGTATCTCAGCACATAATACTCACATTCAACTACTCCAACTTGCAAAGGACACTGTAAGTACATAAATTACCAAAATATATATTTAATGGTGCAAATAGCTCATATATCGTATGCTTTTAATTAACGAATAAATATGTTTACACTTTACCTTCACTGTTTTCCATATTGACTGTTTTCAATTTGATTGAATATTTTTATGAGAACAAAAGATAGTAATAGCCCTATTTCCAAGAAACAACTGCACTTTAGCCATGAAGTGAACTTTAAGACAGTAATCATCATATATTAAAAAAGCCTAAGTTACGTATCTAATACCTACTCTTGATATTGTTCGAAGTGAGTCGATATAATAAATTGTCTCATCGTATGCGTTAATAGCCAGAAGTGCCCAATGACCACTACATAGAAAGAATACAAGTAGATTGCCTTGACATAATCCAAAACAAGTTTTTCTATGCTAAATCAAAAGCAAACTACAACAATTCAAAGTAATACAACATCACAACTTAAATTTTTGAGATATTGAAACCAAACAGACCAAAGCTAGAGTTTAAATGTGTGATGTAACCTCAGACAATTCATAAAACCAAAAATGGAGGGTATAGATTAGCAAACAGAAAATTATAACAGAAAATTCAAACAGATCTTGTCTTTCCACCATGATTGATCACACAAAACTCAACTTTGATCAAAATAAGCAGAATAATGGCCAATTAATGGAAAGAATAACTGATGATTTGAATAAAAAGGGTATAGATCAGCAAACAAGAAATTCAAACTGAATGAGCAAAAAAAAAAAAAAAAAACAGAAGAATGAAGGACAGTATAGATTAGCAAACAGAAAATTCAAACAGCATCTACAGCAAAAGAGAAAGAAGATTAGCTAGCAGCAAAGATCAGATCTCCTCAAACTACTTGAGGGTTAGGTTAGTTCTATTTCCTACAGTAATAGTAGCCCATTTGAAAATAAGCAAACTTCAGCAACTGCCCTGCCCTCCACTGTTCTGTCCCTATTTCTTAAGAAACATTGAAACCATTGAAACATTGAAACCAAACGGTGATTTTTTATTACTTTGCATGAAAGTCTGTGATGTTTTATTACTTAAAAAATATTGAAACCAAACGGTGTAAAAAAAAAAAGTACTAGATTTGGTATAATCTTTGTCAACCAAGAACTCTCTTAACTTTGCTAAAAGTTCCATCTTCTTCTCTTCTCTCCACCTCCACACCAACCTTTTCTTTGTCAACCAAAATACATTCACTTTCAAACCTCAAACATTGAAACCAAACCAAACCAAACAAACAAAGTAAAATTCAAACCTCAGACCAGTAACATATCGAAGTAAATTCATTTCAAAGTATCCTAAGATTCAATTCAAATTAAAATTCATATAATTGTTGTTTGCTATATTTGCTTTGAACTCTTTTCCACTTTCATTCTCTTCATCCATCACTATCTTCACTGCCTTACACACACTTTCTTTGCTAAAAATTCCATCTTCTTCTCTTCTCTCCACCTCCACACCAACCTTCAAATGGTATAATCTTTGTCAACCAAAATACATTCAATTCCAAACCTCAAACGTTGAAACCAAACCAAACAAATAAAGTAAACTTCAAACCTCAAACCAGTAACATATCATAGTAAAATTTAATTCAAAGTATCCTGATATTCAATCCTAAGATTCAATTCAAATTAAAATTCATATAATTGTTGTTCAATATCAATAAAAGAAGAAGCAATACAATTTAATGAATTTATTAGTATATTTGATTACTTACCTGGGATTAAAAGGAGCTAGAACGAGTTGGTTTTGTTTTAAAGCCATTAATCTACTACATAGATTGCAAGCTCTAACTTCTTGGGTGTTGTGACCAACAGATATAAGGGATGGGTCAACGAAGATGTAATTTAACACATTTTGTGAATGGAAATACCTAAGAAAGATGGAAAAGACAATAAAGGAACACTTATATAAAAAGTCTAGAGTTGAAGAATGAGTACTTACGCCATATATGTCACCAATGTGAAAGTCTTGACTTCTCACGTGTTACATAAATCAATAATATCTTCGCGGAGAACACAAGTCTTCCTACCTATACCAAACAGTGAGATTGGTAGTTGGTAACGAATGGTTAAATTTTTGTCCATTACCTTTTGAGCAAATCTTAGTAGTGCCTTCAAAGGTAGTGGCATGTTGATATTATACTCACAAATATCTTCTTTTTCATTATGAACCTAAGAAAGTCATAAACCCACATTCACCTCATGCTCTCACAAGAATGTAAACATGTAAACATGTCAGACTCGCAAGAATGTAAACATGTCAATAAAAATATGAATGCATCAACAAGATTCAATACTATATTCCTTAATCGTGAAAACCTATGCAAAAATATAATAGTAATTATGATAACAATAATAGGCAAAACTAAGGGGCGACTGAGTAAATTATATAGGACTTGAGGTTCTTTTTTAACACTTCCATCCCCATATCTAAAATTTAGAATACTCTAAATTAACTAATCAAAATAAACAAAAACATAGTTCTTTTTCAAACATCCAAACATTAAAAAAATGGCAACATTCCAACTAAGGTGCGTTCAAACATTTAACCTCCAAGAAAGGAAGAAACAACATATCAACTAATTAAAAACATTAATATGCAATAAAAGAAAAGAGAAATTATCAACTAATATAACACTCCATGTCATCCCCTTCATTTCATCACGTCCTCCTGTTTGTACACAATTTAAAAATCAAGAAGAAGACGACAAGAGGGAACAACAAGTTGTTAGTTTTAACACTGAGTTCCAAAATTTTAACATCTAATATAAACATGATTTAATAAAAACAATGTTCCAAGATTCTATTATCTCTAGATACACCGTGAGAATAAAAATTTGAACTGTTAACTTCTTCATTGACCAAGAGTATTTGTTAATTAAGACATACAGAAACTCATACATTAAATTTTGCCAAAACTTAACTAACTACCTCGATAGCATCCTTATGCTCATCATCCACATTCACCTCCTCTATAACCACCTTTGTTGTGACATTCATTTTCTCATCCTGCGATTTTTTTTTTTTTTACATTGAATATCATACTCTAATCTTGGTTTAGAGCAAGAACCATGTGCAGACGTTGGTGTAGATTGTGTTGTTAGGTGAATACTCTCTAATTCTTGAACTCGCAACTTGACTTATACAACTTTCAAATTATACAACTTGACTGATGTGGACAACTTGGTTAATTTTTTGCATCCTTCAAATAATGGTTTTTTAGCATCATTAAGCAATTTCTCAAATTCATTTGGATCTTTTGAATACTCCTCATGAGCAACTTCAATCATTTCATTTATACTTCCGACATCATTATCTTCATACATGTGGGTATCAAACTTAGAAGATTTTCCATATGAGGATGAGTTAGGTAGTTGTTTGCCATGCCAAAACCAAATTTTATAACTTTCATCAATTCCATTGACATATAAGTGATCTATAATAGTAGTGCAACTTTGTTTCTCATAATTTCCACATTTCAAATAAGGACAACGAATAGAGCCATCATTTGTATTAGAAAATCCAAAATTCAAGAAGCTTTCTACACCCAGTTCATAATCTTTGGATAACCTATTCTTGTGCATCATGATTTATCCATAGGTGTAAATCCTAAGAGAATTTATTGAGTAATGGTTATCGATTTGAAGAATAATATAGAAAAAATACAATGATACATAAAAATAAATGATGATGATGAGAAGTTTTCTACACCCACTATTGTAAAGAAAATCTCATGAACAGTGATGATGCAATTAACTATTTGACAAACAAAAGATAAATAGAAAATAGAAATTGGGTACCTAAGACAGCTTGAAAAACAAAAATTGGTGCAATGCATGAAATATGAACCACTATGAATCTCTAAAATTGGTGCAATGCATGCAATATGCCACAAAATGAGTTATCTACAACTGCAAACCATTTCAATGCAAGCTTGAATTTAATGATAAGTTGTTACTTTGAAGCTTGAATTTTAGTTATGAAACTTTTGTTGGTGGTTTGTGTGTAGTTATGAAACTCTAATATGCCACAAAAAAAAAAAAAAAAAAAAAGAAAAAAACTCAACTTTACATAATTGTATTGATCGTATTCATTATATAGGTTTGAAGATTCAATTTTAACATCTTGGTGCATAAGTCATAGATCAACTCATGGTTACTAGTTATCTAAACAATTCGAACATCTATACGAAAAAGAGAACACAAGAGTTAGAGGTGGTTTTGGCGAAGGGTCAAAAAAGAAGGAAAAAAAATGAAAAAGGCTTAGAACTAACATCAACAAAAGTTGCCTTACGAACCACGATTCTCTTGCTCTTAAAAACCCACTATTTAGGGCTCTTCTGTTTCACATTCTGCCTTTTTTTTCTCCTCATAACACAATATCCATCTTTCACTTCTCTTTTATTTTTCCTCAAACCTTTTTTCTTAACCGTTTCTTTCTCTTTTCCTTTTTCTCTCTTATTAAAACTCATTTTAAAGATGTGTATCTTCTCACAAATTCCTAACTCTATTCTCTTTCTAAAAACCTTACTTTAAAACCATGGCTACTGCTGCTGTTGTTAATAAACAAGATCATTTGGAATTGCCCCCTGGTTTTCCATTTCATTCCATTGATGAAGAACTCATTTCGCATTACTACTTGTTTGAGAAAGTTATGGATAGTAGTTTCTGTTGGAGAGCAATTGGTGATGTTGATCTTAACAAATCTGAGCCTTGGGATTTACCTTGTAACTAACCTTAACAACTTCTCTGGTTTCTTTTTTCAATGTAATCTCTCTTGATGTTTGTTTGAAATTTTAATGATTTGGGGTTTTCAGAGAAGGAAAAAATGGGAGAAAAAGAGGGGTACTTTTTTTGTGTTAGAGATAGAAAATACCCAACTGGATTGAGGACGAACAGAGCAACTAAAGCTTGGTACTGGAAAGCAAATTTACATGAACAAACTAAAAAAAAAGGCCATTGACTGTCAATCTTATCAATTTAGCATCACACTAGAAAATCCACAGTAACAAAAATGAATGCATCAACAAAAACGATTATGGAAACCTAATTTTAAAGAAGATGAAAATCCAGAGGAGACAGACCATATTTTGATTTGCTAAAGAATCAAGAATTAGAGAAAAAATATATATCCTTAACCTGAGAACGAAGGTGAAAGAGGAACAGACAGTCGGAGAGAAACGCTTAGTCAGGAGAACGGAGATGTAGTCAGAGAAGAGAGAAGAGGAACGAAGTTGTACGAAGAAATTAGAGAGAAGACGAAGTTGAAGAACGGAGAACGCCTAGTCGGAGAACGGAGAAGACGAAGTCGAAGAATGAAACGCGCACGAAGAACACTTAGTCGGAGAGAAAGGAGAAAATGAGAAGAAGAAGAAGAAGAGAATAGGAAAAGAGAAAACAAATTAGAAATAAAATTGGAAAAGAGGAAAAGTAAAGATAATTTTTTTTAGACAAAGGGGAATTTTTTTTTTTTTTTGACATGTTTGCATTTTTGGATCCACCACACTTTAGAGGTAAATGTCTTTTGTGGTGGACTTTGATACTTTTAAAAACATTCTAAAGTTTTTCTTTCACTATTATTGATCTAAGTGAAAGTTGTTGTTTCAATTTAAAAAAACCTCTATGCCAATCTTTCTTTAGTAGTGAGTTTTTCTTCGATGGTTCGTAATTATAAAATGGCAATTCTATGTTTTTGATTGAAATTCTTTTAAATTTCTTCAATACTATTAAGTTTGCTGACTGAGACTGTTAGCTCTCCTAAACGAAATTATTATAGTCGAGGATGAAGAGATTTATACTTCATAGGTTGAAAACATATTCAATGATTTGAATCTACTGCTTACTTGAAGGTCAAGACTATTTCAACAACACAAGTGATCTAAACCTTCGTAATAACATTTGAGCTTTTCAATGATGAAGCATATATAGTATCTTAGACTTCTCACCTATTTAAACCACAAATGTTATGTACTAGAACTGACATATGGTACTTAGTAGGGATTGTTAGTAGGTATTTGTCCAATCTCGAATGTGATTATGGAGCTACCGTTAAGAATATCCTAAAGTATCTTAGAAGAACAAATAACTAAAATGTGATTTGAATTTTGAAAAATGAATGGAGATTCATGCTCATAAGGTCGAAATTTGTCAAAAAAGAAAAATTGGTAAAATGTCAAAATGTTGAACTTTGACTTTGACTTTGACTTTTACCCTTTGACAAAAGTTAGTGGAAAAAATCCAACATTTTGTTAGATAATCTCACTAACTCTTCGTAGATTACGTACTGGAAGCTCAATGTGATGACGCCATACCTACTAAGAGATAGTGCAATGTTGCATAATTCCACTAATTATCAATCAGTGGGTTAAGTGGAAGCTCATGGTGATGACACCAAATCTACTAAGAGGTAATGAAATGGGAGGTGTTGGGCTTCAATGAGTTTAAGACAAGCAATAGTTGCATGAAATTTGTCTATTTAACGAGA
>JBBPDI010080150.1:0-14067 GCA_037974545.1 Cucumis variabilis | reverse complement strand
ATCATACGTATATAAAGAGGCCATCACCGCACCAAACAAACAGACGTCATGGAGAGCTTGCTCATTTCGACTGACCACAAATTCTAGCCACTCCCAATAGCATTCAGTAAAGGTAAATTCCCTAGGAACCTTCATCACAGCATTCCAGCGAGCTTGGCCCTCAATTATCCGACGCCCGAGGGTTAATACTGGTTCGTGATTAGGGGCTTCTTCATGAATGGAAGATTGAAAAATCCACACCTTCCTCTCTTGAACTAAGGACCTCACTGCTGATAATTCAGGAATGAACATTTTTGGTTTAAGCTCGGCCATTTATCTACAAAAGGGCTATAAAGTGGTTCCTCCAGAAGAAAGCTTAAACCGTCCTTTACCGCTTGATTCTTATCCTTTAGAATCACAAGATGTCTTTCCTCAGACGACATGTGCTCGATGAAGTAAACCATTTTCCTGCAAAAAAAATTAATTAATCTGTTAACACAAAAAAAAAGTTTGGACCACATTGCCCTAAAAGAAATAGGGGGCATTAAAAGCTCAAAACAACAAAAAATGGTGACATTTACTAAGGTCAGACCGTTCTAGGGTCGGCCCAGGTGGTCATCCCCACGAGTCCCAGTCAGACGGTGGATGTCAAACAAGCAGTTCAGACCGTTCTGGGATCGGCCCAGGTGGTCATCCCTGCAAGTCCCAACCAAACGGTGGATGTCGAATAAGCAGTTCAGACCGTTCTGAGGTCGCCCCAGTGGTAATCCCCGCAAGTCCCAGTTGGACGGTCGATGTCAAACAAGCAGTTCAGACCGTTCTGGGGTCGGCCCAGGTGGTCATCTCTGCGAGTCCCAAATGGACGATGGATGCCGAACAAGCAGTTCAGACTATTTTGGGGTCGGCCCAGGTGGTCATCTCTATAAGTTCCAGTTAGACGGTGGATACCGAACAAACAGTTCAAACCATTCTGGGGTCGGCCCAGGTGGTCATCCTTATAAGTTCCCAATTGGATGGTGGATGTCGAACAAATAGTTCAGACCATTCTGGGGTCGGCCCAGGTGGTCATCCCTATAAGTTTCAGGCAGACAACAACAAACTCCATATGTGTAACAAGACGGCTAAATGGTCACCCACCTTTGACAAAATACTTGAAGCTTGATAGGTAGGAGAAGCCCTTCAAATCAGATCTGAAAGTTCCCATAAAAAAAAAGAAAAAAAGAAAAAAATGTTTAATTAGTAAAAAAATAAATTATAAAAAAAAAGAAAAGAAATAAAGAGAAGAAAAAAGGCAAGCGGAGAAAGGGAAATTAAAAAAAATGTTTAATTAGTAAAAAAAATATAAATTATAAAAAAAAGAAAAAGAAATAAAGAGAAGAAAAAAGACAAGCGGAGAAAGGGAAATTAAAAAGAAAAAGAAAAAGAAAAAATATTTAATTATTAAGAAAAATATATAAATTATAAAAAAAAGAAAAAGAAAAAAAAGAAAATATAAAAATAAATAATAATAATAAAAAAAAAAAAACTTAATTCTTTTTTTTTTTCTCTTCTTCTTCCTTTCTCCTCAGCTGCCTCCCCCTCTTTTTTTTTTCTCTTCTTCTTCTTCCTTTCTCATCAGCCGCCTCCCCCTCTCTTTTTTTTTCTCTTCTTCTTCTTTCTTTCTCCTCAGTGCCACCCTCCAACCTTCCCTTCTCCTTTTCGTCGCTGTCGCCCTCCTCCAATCTTCTTCCTCTCCTTTTTTCGTTCACGCAAAGCTGCCGAAATCTCTTCTCCTCTCTCTATTTTCGTCCAACGGGAACAACCACCGCAACTCCCTCTCTTCTCCTTTATGTCTGATAATGTCGGCCACCTTCAAACCTCCATCGTCCCTCACTGCCAGTTGACAACGAAGCGCCCCTCTCTACTGGTGTTAGTATGGTTCGTCTACTCACACACCTGTCATCGGCTCGACGATGGGTTCCCTTTTTTTTAGATTCAGCCGCTAGTTTGCTCGTTGTAATGACTTCAGTCTGGATTTCATCTACTAAGGAGAGAGTTCTCCCATTTTTTTTTCAATTTATTCTAATTCGTACAAAATAGAAAGATTAGAATTTGAAGCCTAAACTTAGGCCAATGGGGATATTTAAAAGTTTGAAAGAAAAAAAAAACCTTAACCTAAAATATTATTCAGTAAAAGTAGGGATTTCAAGTGAACAAAATAAAATTATTTTCGAGATTCATCCATTGTAAACGTGCACAAATCTTGAAAAGGGGGCATTTGTTGGGGAAGAAATTTTGGCCAATCAGAAGCTGCCACATCATCAATGAAAGCCCAGTTCTATTTTATGGAAATAACAGACCAGATCGAGTATATAATACCGCTCGAGACTAAAAATCGACCACAATTATAGCCCATTATGAATTCTGGGCTAAGAAAACATTAGGTACAAGCCCAAGCCCAGTAACAAATGGGCCTAAACCCACTTGGAAAAAAAGGTCCATAGAAATTCTCTATAAATAGAGGCCCTCCATCTTCATTGAAAGGGGCACAAAAAAGTTTTTTTTTTGATAACAAAGTGCTGACGCTCTGGAGTTCTAAACCATTAAAGCTCCAAAGCTGTTAAGTCCTTGAAGTTCAAGACAATATCAAGATCGTAACCTTCTGAAACTTGAAGACTTGGAAGACTAAAACTTCCTCGAATTCCAGAAGATTGAAGTCCAAAGAAATCACGAGTCCTCAACCTCCTAGATACTGAGGAGTTAAAATTTACTGTATGCTTGAGAGAAAGAATCAAAGGATTATATATACTAGAGGTTGTACTCACTATATTCATTGAAATCAATACAAATACGAGTTCGATTACAGCGATAAAAGTAGTTTAAATATTACATTGCATGTGCATCATAGAAAGTCAACCATAACTATCACTAAATATAACTCTATTTGATTTTCGCTTTTGCATGACCCTTTTGCTATGCTTATTTTGAAACTTAGCTATTATACATTTTTTAATATTTTGTTTAACTGAAATTTTGTAAACTCCATCCGATTACATAACTTGTTATATTTTGTAAATAGTTTGTAATAATCCTAATTAGACCATTCATGTTAATACAACTGTAATCAAAATTATTTTTATTGAATGTTAAATTGTTTTTTTACATTATTGTCGTGAAAATAAATAAGTCAAGAAATTTAATTATATGTACAAAATATTTTTAAAAAATCAATTAAATATTTTATACATGATAAATTTAGATTGTACCATTGACAAAAAAAAAAAAAGATTACCAATTTCTGCACCTCAAACACAAGCATTTTTAATTTCCAAGCAACAAAATCTCATCAAATAAGCCCACACAATCATTTAATTTGATTCCAAACCTGCGCTTCAAACACTCCATAGAGTTTTTGTTTAGCTATAGGATTTCAGAAAATAAGAGTTGAGTGAACTCTCTCTCCTCCTTGCTTGACGGAAGAAGTTTAATTTGTAGGTCCTACAATTTAAAAACATCATATCTCAATAACTTACATGTTACGCAATCAACAACTAAGCTATAATGACCCAACTCTTTATACTAAGTTGAGGTCATTACTGCTAAAATAAATAAACTTTTTTTTATCAAAAACAAAACAAGATACTAATCTTTCAATGAAAAACTTCAAATACTCATTTAAATCATAAAAAAATATGTAGAGATAAAATTCTAGTTTGGGCCCTATTTAACTTTTTAAAGAAAACAACATAAATACTATAAAGTTAAATAAAATACCATAAGTTAAAATACTCTAAACATAAAGCGGAAGCAACATAAACTTTTTCCCTATGTCAAGTCATGGTCACTTCTTGTCACTCACCAGCTTTCCAATTCCTTTGCCTTCGCCTAAAATATTGAACATAGAGAAAGAGTGAGTATATAAAATATACCCAGTAAGGGACCTACTACTAGTCCGTTAGGTGTCTGTTAACTTCCCATTAGGGTTTCGTAAGGAAGTACCCAATAACTATCGTATTCCCAAGCACAAGCTATCTAGTGAATCCATATGAACACACTTGGTCTTAGGTGATTCGAAGGAATACCTAAGAGAAACTGGTCTTCGACGACCCAAAGAATGCCTAAGAGAAATTGGTCTTTGACCACCTGAAGGAATACCTAAGAGAATCGAGTTGTAAGTGACCCCGTCGAATAACTTATAAATGTTGGCCACACATGCATAAATAGGTGGTGATCCTGAGGGACACCCATATGAGTACGACCTTGACAAAACACCGTAATCCATAACATGTAACATATCATTAACATCCTATCATGGCATGAATATCAATCCTAATACCTTTATCATGTGATTAATATATCATACATCATAACATATCAATCATCTCAATCATAACATATCAATCGTCTATGGCAATCATCTATATCAATCATCCATATCTGTCACATTATGCACCTTGGCTACATCGATACATAATTGAAAATACATACGAGCTCTTAATTTTGTTTTGAAAATCTAGTAGTAGAATCTCTTATCTTGAGATTAGCTAAAACAATAATTCCTTGGTTAACAGCCAATTCCCAAGTTTAATTTACTCAATCCTAAACAACAAGTGAAACCAAGAACTAAATTAATAAAATTAACAATTGATTATTGACCTAGAAATCATCTCAATTCAACTTACCCAAAGTTAAGGTCGAAACTAATTCAATCTTGATAGAAAAAATTTCACAATTCAAATCTTTCAATTAAATTTTGTCAATCAAACCTTCAAACCAAAAAAATAATCCAATATCAATTTATTTCAAACAAAAAATTACCACTTGAGGGTTAAAACCAAAATCCATACCAAAACTCACCAATAAATGACTACAAGGCTCAAATGGCTAGGAAGGGCAAATAGCTTACTGACGGCTTGGCTTGGAGAAAAGGAGGACCAAATACGACTCGGCTCACAGCTGGAAGAGGATGGCTCAGATGGCTCAACAACAAGGGACTTCGACTTAGATTGTGAACGCGACTTATGAACAGAACACGCGACTAATTAAGAGTTGTGGAGGCTTCGTCGTTCGGCTTGGGTAATGCAGAAGAGCATGAAGAAGAACCGACAGATAACGGCTTGACTGGAACAAAGACACAATGAGGCTTAGAGCGATGAGGGCGTCGGCGTGCGTTCTGACTGGGCTTTGTTGGATGAGAAACACGACAACTCAAGTTGACGAAGACGATGCGATGACAAGGGGTATGGCTACGGAGCGACGCGACTAGTCTGGTCATATAAAGGAGAAGGTTGACGCATTTGAAAGTCTTCAGATAGTGGGGGGGTTTCACCGAACTGTAAGTGTGTGGTGGCTAAAATTTTGTCAAAGGAAGAAGATGAAGTTTGAATTATCTTGCATGCAAACCAAGACCTATTTAAAATAGTAATAAGAAAAAAATTCAAAAATAACAAATTTTATAAAATACGTACAACCTATAGCAAATTCTATCACTAATAGTCTTGATATGCTATAGTGATAGAAGACTATCATTGATAGAATCCAAAATTTTCTTATAGCTTCTAAATGCTTAAATTTATTTTGCTATTTTAAAAATGCCCCCAATAATATTATTATTATTTTCTCTTTTCCTTATCCTCTTCATTTTCATAAAAAAAAATCTAACACCTCTCTCTTCACTTAATTCTCCATCCAATCAACATTATTCTTTTACCAAAATAATTATCTCTTTACCAATAATTATATTTTCCAACAATATAACTATTTTCCTTTTCTCCCTCAATAATATATTTTCCTCCAAATAATTATCCTTCCAAAAATCAATAGTATATTATTCTCAATAATTATATTACCCCAATAATATAATTATTCTTAACCTTCCATAACTTAATTAATTATATATACACCTATATATAATTACCCATAATTTCACCAAATTAAATTACCAAATATCATTCAACTTAAATTAAATCTTTCACAACACCAAACATCCAAAAATTTAACAATTAATTAAATACTCTTCCACTAAATATTTAATTAATCCTAACTTTCACAAAATCAAATAATTTTCATCAAATGACACCTAACAAACTAAAAAAAATTAACATATAATTATCTAAAAAAAATTCTAATTTTTTGAGAAGTTACATAAGTATTATTAAAAAAAATGTATAAAGATCGATACATAGATATACATAGTTCACTAACACAGTATATTAGCTACGTGAACGAAACAGAAAGAAAAGTACTAAACTATTGGTTATAGCGTCACATTCAAATATTACAGTTCATTCTTTGCTCTAAACACCAACATTTTGGAGCCTAATCATTGAAAGGGTACGTACTTGGATTCTGGGAAAGAATTCTCGAGTTTAGTGTATACGTGGAGATGTTCGTGGAATGTAATCACCATGAAATGGACAAAATATATAAGAGATGCAAGAGTAATCTAATTATTTTATTGATTCTTTTAATCTTATTGTGATTGTCCTAACCTAAATACTAATATCATATGATTTTTTCAATTACTAATTAATAAATAAATAAAATATCCTCTGAAATTAGTTTTAGTATTTTATTTTATTTTTTTGATAAATTGCAAAAACCATTATCTTCATCACACTAGTTGCATAATTACATTTTCAAACTTTTAGTAATAACAGTTGGACTCTTAAACTTCTAACAGTGTTAAAATTAGACCCACAATCTTACAATAAATGTAAAACTTGAACTCACAAATGATAAAAGTTAAATCCTTTACAATTATGTAAGTTTTGATGGTCCCATTTTAAAATTTGGATAAGTGTGAGGGTTCAATTCTTAATTTTGAAAGTTTAAGGATATAATAGATATATCAAACAGTATAAGCAATTAAATCAAATATCATCCTAATTACACTAATTTAGAGGATTAAACATGCTTTCAAATATAAACATAAAATAAAATTTAAGAAATTATACCTTTGTAGGTCAAATCTTCACTTGTTGTAGTTCAATCACGAATCTATCGAGGACAACCACCTAAGTCTTCTCTACTAATCTCTGGACTTAGAACTTGGTTGTGGGACCAATTTATTGTCACATGTGCTCCGTCCCATAAGTCACTTCATGCGACCCTATAGATACGTGCAATCTAGACACTTAATTTCAATTTCCTTGCGAGATTACATGTTGAACGTCTAGTAAGGGGATTTAACACAACAATCAATCTTAATGCAACTTGAATCTTTAAACTACTACTAGATGACAAACTTCACAACGCAATATAGAACAAACAAACTTCTTTTTATTACTTAACAACATGCGATTCAATACAATACATACCTTCTTGATCACAAAGAACTATAAGATAAGGCTTCCAATGCCTAGCGCAACTTCTTCAATTTCACACTTGAAATGCTTCGCTTAACTCCTTAGCTCCTAACTTGCTCGCCTTTCCCTTTTTAACTTGACCTCAACGTCCTAATACCTGGAAAAGAAAAACTTAAAACGTAAGTCAAATACTTAGTGAGTGAGGTTTTAAAAATTCTTTTTGGGCATACAATACAATCAAGTAAATTTATTTTCAATGAACAGGCTCACAACATCTTATTCAGATCATAAAATATAAAATACACATTAGCTTCCTCTTATTCCTTTTGCCAGAAACATGAACCATTCCCACACATAGACTATTGTGATGATCGTATCACCAACAACATCCCTTGGAGAATTTCTAGATTCATTTTTTGTTGCTCGGGCTATTAACTTCGTACGCTCCGCCTTTCAACTAATTATTGGCCAACTTCTTACCGCCACGTGGTCCTTTCACCATATGGTTGGCTTGACTCACTATGTGCACATAATCGCTAGCTTATGATGGAAATAAAGCTAATGGTTTACTCACCATCAAACGTGAAACTTTAACTTAGAAACATTCATGCTTTCATATAAACATTTACATGTGTAACAACAATACACGACTCAAACAGAATGGTTTAGAATACTGTTCTTTCTTTTAGAAAATCACTCACAAAAACACTTTGTTTCCTTCTTTCCTCTGGTCGCTTTACTCTAAGTTTCTTTCTTCTCGCCCAACATTTCCTCTGTAGATCAACCCTTAGTAATTTCTCTCAGTAACTTCAAAATAACAACACTCCTTCAAATCCTTCAATCTTATTTATATTAATCCTAAAGTTGGATTAGTCACTCCTAAACGCCTTATAGCTTGCCAACTCCTACTTAATACTTTACACATATGTATGTTTACTAACTTTCTTAATCATGCTCAACTTAATCTCGACACGTCATCAACTATCTAATCAAGATTAGGAATTTCCTCCAATTTTCCTAACTCTCAGCGCCTACTCTTCTCGTGTCGCAACACCAAAATGCCTACTTCTTGTTAAACGCAACTTCCTAGCTTCAAACCACTAAAACGCCTACTTAAAAAATAACCTTTCTATGCCAAACTCTGGTCTCACATTTATTAATCAACTTTGTGAATATTTTAGTAAGAAAGAAGCTATGAACACTTGTGGTTTTCCACACTAAGTTTCATCATACTTTTACACAATCAAATTGTTTAATTATATAGCCAAAAGACATGCAAATCCCGTTTGCAATTTAGTTTGACATTTAACAATCACTAACCAAGTGAATTTAGTGGATAAATTGCTTGATAAACAACACATCAAGCACATAACTTGGGAATTATCCACTAACTCAAGATCAAAGTAACCTTCGACTTCCAAGGATTAAAAGTCAACCCTCTAACTTTTGACTTTTGGCTTTGGACTAACAATTTTTTTAAAAAAAATCTGTCTCTGATGCGTTAATTTTAAAATAAACAGATAATTAATTAAATTTCACTTAAACTTGATAGTTTAGACTGACATTTATAGATTATATGGAATATTATTCTAATTCTAGCAACTTTAATTAATTTGAACAATTTAAATTTTTTGATCACTATGTTTTAAGTTTAATTCCATAATGAGTTAGTAAAGGGACCTAACAAACCTATAGATCACGAGAATCGACAATTCAAAATTAATTGGCTCAACTCTTTTAATAACCAAGCTCACTATAAGAAAAAATAATGAGATTCAATGACATAATGAATCAAAGAAATTGAGTGTAGAGGGATTAAAATGTGTCACTAAAAAAAATAGAAATTTTAGCAGGAAAAAATGCTAATTTTGGATTCAATTTTTTCTTAACACATTTTTTGCGTTTTAGATAAAGTTGGATTTTAAATGTCAATAAACCCAAAAAGAAATTGTTTTCATTAAAAAAAGGTTTAGGGTCATTTTTTTCATTCACTCTGTAGGCGTAACACCAAAATAATAATAATAATAATAATAATAATAAGGAATTTATTTGGCCATTAGATTAATTGGAATTTGAAGTTAAGGAATTTATTTGGTGTAATGTGTCGGATTAATTAAGTATACATATATGGGTATTTATATTTAATTATAGATTTTGGAATTTGGTGGAAAATGTTATTAATTATGACTTAAGAGTCGGTTTCTCGAGTTGTTCGAGAATTAGAACTTTCAAAGACGAAAATTCATATAACACCCCAAAATTTAGGTAATTTTAATTTAATTATCTTAATTTTATTTAAGTATATTTGAGTTTATTGGGTGTTATTTTGAGTTATTTGAAAGAAAATTATTTGGTTATGTTGAAATTGGAATTTATTAAATATTCGTTTGAGTGATTATTTAATTAATGAGGGATTTGGGTGTTGGTAGAATTATGGTTACTTGTGTGTGTGTATATATATATATGATGAAAAAAAATAAAGATAATTTTATTTGTGAAAAATTAATTATTATGGAAGATAATTTATTATTTTGGAGAAAGATAAATATTGATTGAGGAGGGGTTGATATGATTGGGTAAAGGAGGAAAGAGAATGAATAAGATTTATTTAATTAAAAAAATTGATAATTATATATTAGAATATATAATTATTGGAAAAAATATAATATCCCAAATAATCTATGGAGCTTTTTATTGATTATCTTAAATTATTTTAGAGTTATCTTCAGGTTTGGAGTTAAAATTGAATTATTGAATTAAGATAATTTATGTTGAAATTTATGAAAGTTTAAAATAAGTCGATTTATTGGAGAAGAGTTGCTTAATTAAAAGAAGTGAGAAATTGAGTTGATTTTGGATCTTGAAAGGAAAAAAGTTTGTTTGGAATTGGAATTAAATAAGTATATATGTATTTAATTAAGAATTTAGATTTTTGGTGGAATGTGATATTAATTATTTGGTTTTGTATAAATAACTAATATGAAAAAATACAGTTAATTATATGATGAAATATAATTATAATTGTTGGAAATAAGATAATTCATGAGAAGAGAGATAATTGATTTGATTGGATGATAGATTTAAATAAATAAATGTGTTTATTATATATTTTGGTGAGAGAATAATAATAATAATTTTGGTTATGGATAGGTTAGAAATCTTAGGTATTTATAACTATTAATAATAATGGTATCTAATTCTAATGGTGAAAAATAAGATAATTAATGTGTCATTTAAAACAAAAAATTAGAAATCTTAGGCATTTATAACCATTAATAACAATAGTAATTTGTTGGCAAAAATTGTTAATTTAATTTTGGTTATGCATAGGTGGAATTGTTGAAAAATAAGAATAACTAATGATTGAATTAATTGGTGAATTTTATTGTTAGTTAGGGATTATTTGTTAGCTAATCTCTTAGGTAAGAGATTCTACTAGACCTTCGAACATAAAATTACAAGTTTGCATGTATTTTCCTTTTTTTTTTCTTTTTTTTTTTTGAAAAAGATACATTGGGTCAGTAGGTGCACTTGGAACAAAAGAAAGAGAGAAAGAGATCCATCCCTTCCATTTTTCCCTCAGATATAGGCAAAAATCAAAACGAAAATGAATTAGAGATCAAACTCTACAACGTCATACATATGTTGTATTTCCATTTTGTAACTTTTATATTGTGTTGTTTGTAAGTAAGATTTCATGGTTGGAAAGTCTAACAAATTATTTATGAAAACAATGCATTTCTTCTTCCACCCTCCCACATTTCTTGTCTACTTCATGTCTACGTAGTTGGTTAACTAAATAGTTATAAATGATGTTTTTGATACTCTGAGGATCATAATAACTGCAGTAAGAGTTTTGCATAGTAAGAGCGCGTACCATAACCTTGTTCATTTGAACAAGAGATATGATACGAATCGTAATCATATGACAAGTGAGAATCACGTTTAGCTAAGCAAGTGGTGAGAAGAGTGTAGCAATGCATTCCTGTCGCCGAGCTTATCCTTTACATACATTACTGAGAAGTTAATGTGTGTGGCAAAAACACTCGAAGGGATGTGTCTTAATTAAGGATTAGCTACTGCTACTACATTTAGAATGATCAAATACAAATCATAGCTTAACTATGAGTATTTTCATCCCGAAAGGAGAACAAGTATGGTGAAAGCACTGAGAGGTTGCTCGCCTTAATTCGTAGTTAATAAATGTTTTGTATCGTCTTAAATATTGAAACATTTTTTATCATAGGTAGTTGATTCAACTTTCCTTCTTCACCACGACTATGTTGAGTTCATATTTCGTTACTCCATACCACCATGCTCATCTTGCATTGCCAAACACAGTAGTGTAGGTAGTTAGATAAGTAATATATTGTTCATATTTTTACTGTATAGTGTATACTACATGACTTAGAAAGCGATTAGTTTAGGCACCCTATGTTCGATCCTGGACTTACCAAGAAACCTCTCTTCACTTATACTTGGATGATAGAGAGGAAAATTTGCACAACAATGATGGATCATCATGTTATCAACTAGTGAATAGGAGTGCTCCTTTTATCGCATAGTCCTATTTTGTTGCCTTTTAATATGAAATGTAGAACCACTCATGATGTGTATCTAGGCGACACTCCCCCATCTTGTCATGGAAGGTAACATCTGGGGTAGGCGTGACATCTCATGTTATAATTAATAACATTCTCCACCAAATTTTAAAATCTTTAATTAAAATATACATACTTATATATGTATACTTAATTAATCCAACATATTACACCAATTAAATTTCTTAACTTCCAATTCCAATTAATGTAACACCTATAATAATCTAATAATAAATTATTTAAGATAGTTAAATAACAAAATTATCTTAAATTTTTTTTGGTGTTACTGAAAATATAAACAAAATATAAATTATCTACCAAACAACCTCTTAAAAGTTGAAAAACTAAGGTTATGATGGGTAGTTATTTCGTTTTTATTTTTTGTTCTTGAAAATTAAAGATATTTCTTACTAATTTTTTTACCATGATTTGAATATGACTTAAGTACAAGAATTGAATTCTGAGCAAAATTTCAAAAACAAAAATAAGTTTTTAAAATGAGGAGAACTCTATTTATAAAGTTCTTTGATGGGTTTATGGGCTTGAGCCTGGTTGGTCCATGGACCAGACCCATTAACTCAGTCACATGGATTTGAGTCAATTGAACTTAGCTCAAGTAAATGATATTTAATTGGACAAAAACAATTAAATTGATCTAACGGTCATAATGAAAACATGTGACATCATGAGAATTGACCAATTTCTGTCTTTAATTTTAATTTAGGACATATGTTAAATTTTTTAATTAGTCTCAAATTCAATTATTTGTATTTTTCATCATTAATTTAATAAATAATGTGGTAATTTGCAATTGGTTTCAAATTTTCTTATTCAACAAATGCCCCCTTTTCAAGGTTTATGTACATATATGGGTGAATGAATCTTGAAAAAGATAAATTTGAATCAAAGTACGAGCTTCATTTTTTTTTCAATTCAACAAATCAAATTAATCAAACTATGAACTTAGTACATAAGTTTGATTTAAATTTGAAATAAGGGTTGGAATGTGGCCAAACCTTAATTTGAGAAAAATTAAGGTTTTATCTTCAATTTAATTTGATTTGAGAATACAAATTTTAATTTGAAATAAAATTTGGAACATAACCAAATTTTAATTGGAAATAAGGATGAGTTTTCTACCACACCCTAATTTGTCCAGAGAATGCAGAAGAATTTGGAATGACTAATTTTAATTGGAGATAAAAAAGAAACCCTCAATCTTGAGATAAAGTTGGATTTTTTGGGTCTAACTTAAAATTGAGATAAAAGAATAAGGTCATATATGCAAGTTAACTTGACTTAAATTTTAAACCAAAATTTTAATTTTAAAATTGGAAATAAAATCTAAAATTTTGAAATATTTAAGTATCTTAACTATCTCAAAAATGAAATTCAAGATTTATCCCAAAATGATTTAAAAAAAAAAAGATAATATAATTGTATTATCATTTCTATATTATTAAAAAAAGAATTAAATATCATTCATAATCCTTTTAGGAATTGGACTTGTTGGCCTTATAAATAGACTTACACCTTGATCATTCATTCTTCATCAAAAGAAAGAAAGGTATAAAAAAAAAAAAACTTTTATTCTCTCTCTCTCTCTCTTTTTGCCATCTTCTTCTTCTTCTCTAACTTTTTGTCCCTCCTTTTTTTATGAGAACTAAAGGTAAGATCTTCTTCTTTATTTTTTCCAATTGTTTACATGGGTGACTCTGCCGTCAATAATCCAACTTCTACTAGAGGATGATTGGACATTTGTCATCAGATCCACCTCCCTAGTAGAAACGATCGGCATCTTCGTTTTACTTTGCCATCAGCGATCCAACTTCTATTAGTGGACGATCGAGTATTTACCATCAGATCCACCTCCTTAGTAGGAATGATCGAGCATCTTCGTTCTGCTTCGTAATCTAACTTTTACTCGGGGACGATCGAGCATTTAACGTCATATCCACTATCCTAGTAAGAATGATCAGGCATCTTCGTTCTGTTTGGCTATAAGTGATCCAACTTCTACTAAAGAATGATCAAACATTTGCTTTCAGATCCACCTTCCTAGTAGGAACAATCGGCCATGTTTGTGATGGAAACGATAAACATGCGCAGTGGAATAAGGATCGAATTTTACTCTAATTGTAACTAAACAAGTTTAGTGATTAACATGCATAAAAACTTAAAATAACAAAGATAAAGTTAAA
>JBBPDI010080097.1:0-14080 GCA_037974545.1 Cucumis variabilis | reverse complement strand
CCAAACCTACTAAAAAGTGAAAGGAAGAGAAAAGGAAGAAAAGAAAGGTAAAGACCGAATAAGAGAAGCTTAAAAAAAGGCTACCTGTCTCGTGCGACGAGCTGACGAAAAGTGCAGCGAGTAGGGAGTCGTTCAGCAAGAAATGCAGCGACTCGACGACAAAAGTATGCAAGAAGAGGGAAATCATGGTAGTTGTGAGAAATTGGGAAAAGTTTGAAAAAATGAAAAAGGGGGTTTGGGGCCATGAAGGTAATGCGCAAAACCTAAAAACAACAGGGGTCTTTTTCGCGCTTTTATTTTTTTGTTCTCCACCTTTTTTTTCCTTCTATTTTTTATAGCTTAATATTAAACATGTTATGCTTGGATGTTATTAAAAGGCACATTTGTTGTAGTGATAGTTGTTGCTGCCATTTGAATATTGTTGCTGCCATGTTTTTGACTTTGTAGTTTTTATGGACGTTGGTGCCCTTTGAGTTGTTGTGACTGTCTCATGCACCCCCCCTCCTTCACCATGACCTTTGAATAGTTATGTTGCTGCCATTTTTATAGTTTTTATGGTTGTGTTGTCATTTGACTTGTTGTAACTAGATTTCCTTCAACAAAGTCTGTAGAAGATCAAAAGCATTACAAAAAATCTATAGAAGTTGGTCATATTTACAAATTCCTTGTCGGCCTCAATGTTGAGTTTGATGAGGTTAGAGGTCGGATATTTGGGAAAACTACTCTTCCATCAATTAATGATGTTTTGGCTGAAGAGTTTCAATTTTGGGCTAATCGCTCTCCTTGGCATACTCTTTGATTATGTTTGATTGAAGTCATAGATTATTTTGGGTTGAAGATAACCAAGAAATAATAGTGCAAATGACAATTTCGATGCTTTTCTCAATGCTCTGTTTTATTTGAAGAACACTCGAACTTTTGTCACACCCCTCCCCTCGTCCCGGTTGTTTGACAAGCTTTTTCAAATAATTTGATATCGAGACCTAAGATTAATGTTGTAAGGAGAGTTAGCTCCCGATGATGATGTTCTCAAAGGCATTGTTAAGTCCTTGGAAGCTAAGCCACGATTGATTTGGTCTACTACTGTTAAAGATCCTTCAGATTGGTTTTGGTTTGAAAGAAATCAGCGTATCTCTCATAATTAAGCAATTGGCTTGATGGGGTCATTCTGTCTTTACTAGCCTCACAACAAGTTATCTCTTGATTGAAAAGCCTTATTTTGTCCGAATTTTTCTTTTCTTGGCTTGTATTCTTGGTTGATTAAGCATGATTGCTTGTATTGTTCTGTTTTTGTTTAGATATTTGTTATCAGTTGGTCATATTAGGATTTGTTGAGGGTGTTTTAGGTGTGGGTTTGCTGCTGTTTATTTTATTTTGTTGCTCTTTGAATTTCATTATTGTACTTTAAGGTGGGGTTCCAATTGAGGGTTTTCATAGGGCCAATAGGTGTTTCAGCCTCATTATCTAGGGGGAAGAATTTGGTGAAGTTGAGGCTTAAAGAGGATTTCCAAGTCTCTCAAATGTGATGATGTTTTGTTTCTTTTTTAATTCCTTGCTTGTTAAAATCTTGTTTATGTTATGGAGGATTTCTTGTTAATATTGTGGACTCGCTTGATAATTGTTTATCTTGATATAAGAATCACAGGGCTGTTACTAGTACGTTTGTAATTGGATTATTGCCAATTGGGTATTGATTTCTTCAACTAAATGACTTCTTTGATTAACTATGTTTATATGTTTATGTTTTTATTTTTGTATAGTTGCTGCCATTTGAGTACTGAACTACCATTATTTGAATATAATTGTTGTTGCCATTTGCATATTGTTGCTGCCATTTGAGTATAGTTGCTGTCATGTTTGTGACTTTATAGTTTTTATGGACGTTGGTGCCCTTTCAGTTGTTGTGACTGTCTCATGCACCCCCCCCCTTACCATGACCTTTGAATAGTCATATTGCTCCCATTTTTATAGTTACTGCAATGTTGTGACTTTATAGTTTTATGGTTGGTGCCCTTTGACTTGTTGTGACTTTCTCATGCCCGCCCCTATCACCATGTCTTTTGAATAGTTACTCTATGATTTTTGGTTAGGAGCATATTGAACAAAATCGTGTGGGAATGTCTTCTTCAAGTAGTGGAATAGAAGATGCAATTAGTAGAGTTCTCGGTCCAGATCATGGTTATGTAAGAGGATTAGAATTTGTTGTAACTCGATCGAAGGTGGGTACATTCATTCTAAAAGATAAAACTATTGAATCTTTTGAAAGAAAATGTAACAACCTAACGTCAGATGTGGATGAGCAGAAAGGTGTGGTAGCTTCCTTACTAAAGGACAAGGTAAATTTGTCATAACAGTCTTAAAGGTTCTTAAACTATGTTTTATAGCACATTTTTACATTGTTGTTTATATAGGAAAAAACAACTGAACAAAATTCGAATCACCCTGTTAGAGTACCATCGTTGAAGGATATTCCTACTCAAATCATAAATTCCCCACCGGTAAATTCATTTGAAACATTTTTGTTCCTTTGTTATTTTAAATTATTACTGTTTGAGATTTTTCTAACCATATTATTGTTGAAAAAGAGTGTTACTACCAACATTTCGCACAAGTGTTTTCTAGTAGATTGGATTGGTTCAGGAGAAGTCCTTGCTGGAGGTAGATGGTCCTCCAATGATCCATCAGTTCTTGTCCACCATGTACCTCTTGGCCCCAATGTAGTTCGTGTGTGGGTTGATACAGCCAACATTCCAAAATTCTTCTTATGGAGGCCTACTTCTGACATTATTGTTATTGACGATATTGTTGACACTACTGTAGCATGGCCAATGGATAAAGTCAAACTATGTAAGAAATTCTATTTACTTTGTGAATTAGGTATTTATTTAGTGCATTAATTAATTTATTGTTAGAGTTAGATAATGATATTTGTTTTTATTTTTTTTTAGGTGATTGATGTGTGGAGAAAACATTGGAACAACTTGAACATCTTTGGTATTGCCCCAATTTGAACATCTTGGTCATTTTATTTGAATCAAGAATTTATTTGTTCTACTAGTTAAGGACTTTGGTTGGAGCTTATAATGAATTTTTCAAACCTTGAATTTATATAATGCTTTCGTTTTTTGTATGTTATAAATTTGAATATTTTGGTAATAATTATGAATGTAGATTTTGATGAATGTGAATTATACTTTTCTAGTATGACAAATTACAACTTGATTTGTCAATATCTATATGATTATAACTTGATTTTACAATAATAATATTGGATAGTTGCTATTAGATCAAATATAGTTATACATTGTATTATTAAAAAAAATGCTATAGAGGTTTATCAACAATAAAGTTTGTGCGTGAAAATGGGCTATTCAATTTGTTTCCATTACGATAAATTATGCTAATAAAAATAAGAAACTTCTAATTTTTTTATAATATCTTTTTATTGTTATAATAAATTTTTATGGTACTTTTTTACTTCCATGAAACATTTTCATAATGATGAATTAAAGCTATAATATATCAACTATTGTTATTAATAGCTCTACGAATACCGCTATTAAAAAGTCAAGGACTTTCGCTACGACAACATTCATAAAACACTACAAAAATATGTTTATAGCATTTTTTTCAATATTAAACTAGTTACTGTCGGGTTTTAATAATGCTTTCCGAACGCAATAAAAAATGCAACAAAAAGGCTTTTATAACGTTTTTCAAATGCTATTAAAAATGCTATTGAACATTTTATAGCGCTTTTCTACTGCAATTAAAAACACTCTCCATTTTCATTAGCGTTTTTTCAATATTATTAAAATAGCTATTGAAACATTTTTCATTATAACACTTTTCGAACGCTATAAACTGTCTTTTATAGCATCTTTCCATTGTTATTGAAAACGCTATTGAAATATTTTGATAGCGACATTCCAACGTAATAATAAACGCTATCAAAACATTTCAATAGTGTTTCTTTAATGTTATTAAAATAACTATTGAAACATTTTTCATTATAACACTTTTCGAATGCTATACACAACGCTATAAAATGTCTTTTATAGCATCTTCACATTGTTATTGAAAACGCTATTGAAACATTTTGATAGCTACATTCCAACGCAATAATAAACGCTATCAAAGTGTTTTAATAGCGTTTTTGTTCATGTTATAAAAAGCATTAATAACATCATATATGTGCTACCAATGGGAACATGATGATAGCATTTTACATAGCGTTAAACGTTGTGAAAAGTCATGGACTTTCAATAACATCGGCTACAACAGCATTTCAGAAGCGCTATTGAAAATCAACGATAGCGTTTTTTTATGCTATCGTAATTGATATTTGTTATAGTGCAACCATTGTCGACATAGTTTGAGACGTCAACAACAGTGTTTGAAAAATACGTTGGGAAAACATTGGTCGACGTTCAGTATGGCCCACGTCAGAGAATAGTTATTTTCAATTGAGGCTTACCGATGCGAGAAGGATGTCAGTACAAATCTAATACCAACGTGAGTGTTGCACATCAGGGTAGCTAATACCGATGTCACGTCGAAAAAATCTTTTCCTCGACATTTAGGCCATGGTGTCCTATGCCAACATCGGGTGTGCATTGGTAAAACCTTATTTTTTACTTTTTTAAAATTATTTATTTTATTATTTTGTTGTTATTATTGTTGAATATTTTTCTCGATTACTCGTTTGGATAGAAAAATAATGTGCAATAAGTTATAAAATTTAAGAAACTACAATTTATAATAAATCATATATGATATATATATATATATATATATATATTCAAACCGTACAAATAATATGTTCACAATGTTTAAAAACAATTACATTAAAATAAAAAAAAAACATATCTTCTAGATATCCAGTAGTCGCAAACGCCACATCAAAAATTCAAAACCTAAAAATGACACAGATGTACAGTTAGAATATCACAAATGTGGAATCAAATAAATTAAATGTTGAAAAGTATGTACCCCAAGTGTTCATTGCCCTCTATTTTGCTGACTTATATCCTCAGTCATCTTCCTCATCTGTTTCATTTCTTGTGCATAGTTTTCGTGCATTCTTTGAACGATTTTGTCCATTTGTCTATCACGGTCTGCTATTTATCGATCAAGGTTTGCCACGTCGATCTTGCTCCTTCTCTCTTAGTCTTTGTTCTTCAATCATGCGGTTAGCGTTTACAAGGTTGTCCCTAAGTTCACTAACCTCCACAATGTGTGCATGGTGGTCGTAAGAGGAGGAAGAAGAAGAAGCAAAACTCTACATGGACTTAGGTTTGAGGCCTCAACAAATTCCTTTTGAGTAGCCTGATTATCTACCGAAAATAGTCTCACATATCTCATCCTCCGAGAGTGGTTGAGAACTCCTATAGGACGGTTGGGACTGAAGTTCTAACATTTGATTTTGCACAATAATAGAAGTTGTGGTTAGAAAAGATTATCGGAATTTAAATAGTAAGAGGGTGCTTGGGGGAGGGAAAGGAAAGGACTCCATGATTGGGGCAAGGATTAAGTGGGGGAAACGATTAAGTTTATTCCCCTCTTAATCCTTCTCTTTCTTCAATAAATACAATCACATCAAACTTTTCTCTTTTCCAAAATATAAAAATATTTCTCTTAATAATTATATTTTAACAAATATAATTATCTTTTAATTTTTTCATAACAATAATATAGGGTAATTTTTAAAAATAGTAGATTTTACAAAATATTTACAACCAATAGCAAATTCTATCACTGATAGTTATTGATATGATATAGTGATAGAAGACTATCAATGATAGAATCTAAAATTTTGCTATAGTTTGTAAATATTTTAATTTATTTTGTTATTTTTAAAAATGCCCCTTTAATATATATATCCACATATACATATAGTTATTAAATGTCTAACAAAATTCCACTCTTTAATTTTTAAATAAACACCCAAAAATATTTAATTAAATTCAAAATCAACAACACTAAAAATCCAAATGCATGATTAATTAAATATTCAACCTACAAATTTTGAATTAATTTTAATTTCATAAAACCACAAATATTCAATACAATGATTGTTTGTCTGCTTGAACTGCATGACCTATTTTTATTTTGGTTTCCATTGCTTTCTTCTTCTTATTATTTTGCATTATCTCTATGTACGACGTAATTGACATCACCATTTAATAGCATTCCAAATAAAAAAAATTATATTTCATTTCGTTTCAATTCATCCTTGTTTGTTTAAATCAATTGTTAACGATATGAAATTTCCCAATATTGCACTTACAACATCAATTTTTAAAAATAAATATAATTTCTTTCGCACGTAACACATCAATTAATTTGTTGGCATGGAAAACTTGAATACAAAATGTTCAAAATTGACATTGTATTTACGAAAACTAATCGAACATGTTTTCCAATAAAAAAATCTAAATTTCAATAAATTAAAAATATGAATATTTGCTTATTGGATTTACTATACAATTTTTTTTTAAAAAAATACAAGAGTACAAATTAAAAAATGAAATAATAAACTATTTTTGTCATAATCCTTTCCATATATAATCCTTCCCACTTATTTCTTCCCTCAAACCTTTGGATATGCAACAGAAAAGAAAGGAAAAAAAGGAACATATTTTTTAATGTATTAGATTTATATATCAAATTAAACTACAAATTAAAGACAAATAAAAAAATAAATAATACAACTTCTTTATGAATTGAATTTAGAGTACAAATTTCAAAAACATATTCTACACAAAGCAACAAAAAAAAATCAATACAATTGGTTTTATGTATTGGATTTAATGTAAAAAAAATAAGAAAAAAACTACTGTACAAATGAAAAAAAAAAAACCCTTCACTTTTGAAACTTTATTGGGTGTACCTTACAAGTAAAAAAATATATTTATACAAAATCAGCAAAAATAATTAATATAAATTTTTTGTGTATTTGGGTTACGGTACAACTTAACTAAGAAAATGAATTTGAATACAATTTTTGGTTGTAAAGGCTTTACGGTACGAACAACAGACAAGAGTTTACACAAATGCAAGAAATATTAGCACATTATTTTTAATTTTGTATTGGGTTAACAAAAAAAAAAAAAAAAGAATTTCATGCGCATGAAAAAAAAATAATTTAGTTTTTTTCTCATATTGATCTTGATGTACAAGTTTTTTTTTTTTACACAAATGAAAAAAATATAAATTTTTTTTGTCATAATCTTTCTCACACAATCCTTCTCCCGAACAATAATTATAATAATCCTCTTTTAATACTTCCACTTAATCCTTCTTCCAAACAAGGATTATAAATAATTCTCCATAGCGGTGGATTCGAAGACAAATGGGCTGAAGGTGTTTCCTTCTAGCCGAAGCACGATGACGACTATGAAAGACTTGAAGGACAAGTTTTGGGCATGACGATGATTGAGATGAATTTTGGGCCAGACAACAATGAGTTATAGGCCACAAAATGACAAGAGAAGGAAATTTGAAATCGAGAGAAGAAAAGAAAATTTGATAGGAAAGAGTGGAGTAAGAGAGAGGAAAATTTAATTTTTACAACATGAAAAATTAAAAAATAAATTAAAAATAGGGAGGGTCATTAATTTCAGTTTTCACCAATTAAAAAAAATATATTAAAAATGGAAATATCATTAATATCAGTTTTTACAAAATAAAAAAAGTAAAGAAAAAATAAAAAATGAACGGATCATTAATGTTGGTTTAAAAACAACATTAAACCCTTATCATTAATGTCAGTTTAAAACCGACATTAAAGATCCACCTTTTCAAAAACGACAATACAAACAGATTTTCATTTTTTTCACCTGACACTAAAGCTCAAATTTCTTCTAGTGTCGAGGTAGAAAACTTGATGAGCTTAGGTTGCGAGAATCATCGATTCCTCAGCGAACCAAAAACAGGACTTGCTTATTGATTTGTAGCCTAGTTCCACGTGCATCCTATGATTTTTGTTGATGTTTGTTTCAAACCATCTACACTTAAATAACGAAAGACATTATTCAAATGGATATTGAACATGCAACACTTCATCTAAAACACCGTAGAAATTGTTGTAGGCATCACCTCCACTACCTTCACCAACTATCATGAGTCCACTATTCTGTGTTGTGCATCAGAAATCAGGCTCGAACGTGTAAAATTGTATGTTATCGACAATGCATCCACTGTAAGAGCGAACCTCAAGTAAAGGTCCCATTGTGAGTGAGAAGAAATCTTGAGAAATGTTTGAACTCTCATACCTTTCGGCTATAACCTGAAAATGAGTGTACATGAACAAATTTTATATAGAATATAAAATACCCCATGTACAAATTCTTAAAGTCATCTACACTATATAACTAAGCATTGAACCACTCAGAAAAAGCATGTTCATGTCTTTTAAAAGTTTCAGAAAGGTTTCATCCTGACGAAGTATCAACAGTAGGTGTTTCCTGAAGTACATAAATTTAAGTTTAGGTGGCGACAATAACAAGACTCATCATGATTAGTGTAGAGATACATACTTGCGGTAGTCCGCTATTTCATCAATATTGTTGAGAATGTACAAATGAAAGAGTCGTTTCTCTACTTATGATATCCTTCGAAAATGGGACACTCCCAATGGTCGTACCTTCTAAATGAACACTTCGAATTCACCAATTACCTTGTCCTCTGGAATGCTATTGTCATTTTAATCATCTCTGATGATTCAGGTCTGAATGCCACTAAGATACCCCCAAATAGAAAGTACTCAATTGTTCATAAGATAGCGTTCTGCAATAGACCCTTTAGGACGTGCTTTATTACAAACATATGGTACCTACATTGTGTGCCTAGGAACATCTTTCAATGGGATACATCCAACTGTAAGAAACCGGACCAACAACATTTGTCTCGTATGGCAGGTGAATTGCAATGTGTACCTACACTGAAAAACTTAAAGCCAATAGAAATATTATTTCTAGTTTGTACAATATAATTATGATATCAGTATGCAATCTGTCCAAATCACTTACTCTTATCATTATGACACACAAATCATGTAAAAAACTACAAAGGTTAGTAATAGTTGTGTACACATTTTTCGGTGAATGGACGAACACCGATTGGTAGAAGTCGATGTAGTAGAACATGACAGTTGTGAGTTTTGAGACCTGATATTTTCTCCTCGTTTTCCTTCACACATCGTGAAATATTAAAAACGAATTCATTGAAAAACTTAACAGCTTTCAGAAACTTACAAAACACAACCCGCTCGTTGCTAGTCAACGTGTAGTTTGCATGTGGTTTCACCTATCAGTTATTGAATTTTATCAAAAATAAATCTTTTCTTATTTTTAAATCTTATAAATCTAATCGGGCATTTGTGGTATCCTTGGTTTTTTCTTCAATATTTAACAACGTATCGACCAAGTTATCACAAACATTTTTTTCAATATGCATTACATCAAGTTTGTGACAAATAAGTAGTCTTCAACAAATAAGGAAGATCGAAGAAAATACTTTTATTTGTCCAATTAAGAGCTCTTTTTCTTTTTTTATCTTTCAACACAGGATTCTTACTCATAACTAGAAACTCCAACAAATCTAGTTGTTCCAAGATTTCTTAGCCATTCATTACCACTAAAGGTGCCTTACACTCTACTTTTCCATCATGTAACCTACTTGTATGTCAAATGTGGTTATCTGGAAGACAGAGCCAATGTCCCATAAAAGCTATTTTTTCGCTTATCTCGAACAACGATCTATCTCTCATGCAGATGGAGTGCCTAATATCCCTTCGTACTTCACTCAAATAGATCACCATATGCTGGGAAGTCATTAATTGTCCACTACAAGGCTGCATACAACTAAAAACATTGATCCTTAAGACAGTCATACGTACACACACCAAAAGTCCATAGATTTTTTAATTCCTAAATTAACGGCTATAGCTACACATTAATTTTTCTACCAAGAGATTTTAGACCGAGAATGAGCAAACAAATGAAGAAGTTTGGCTCTTTCATTCATTTCCATGGCGGAAAATTGTAAAAATTAACACCACAGACCACATACTGTACGAGGTACTCATATGACCGAACTGATTAAATCCATCTGAAGCTAACCCAAAATGAACGTTACGTGGCGTTAAAGCAAAACCAGGAATTTCGGAATCAAAGTGCTTCCATTCCTCTGCATCAGCTGGATGTCTCAGCACATCTTTTATTTCCACTCGTTTATTCTTATGCTATCTCATGTCCACCGAGCTTTCTTGTGATACAAACAAGCGTTGTAATCTTTGCACCAATGGAAAGTAGCGCAATACTTTCTGTGGAATTTTTTCCTGGTGATCTGTCGTTCAAACTAACCATGTATCGAGACTTACCACAAGTCGAACACTATTACAAATCCTCAAACTTCTATTAGAACAATACACAGTCATACTTATGAGCATGAATAGTTTCATATCCAAGGCCCAACTCACGCAATTTACGTTTGGCTTAGTAAAATGAACCAAGTATATTGGTACCATACTTTGGAAATGCACGTTTTATTATTTGTAAAATCATGTTGAAACACTTGTTGCTCATACCATTTAGAAACTTCACATGCATCATCGTAGCCAAAAAGTTAGAGGATGAAAATTTTGAACAACCAGGTTATAGCTCACGCTTGCTTGGTTTAGTAACTCCTGAAATACCATGTTTGTTCTATATTCTTCTAAATCTATTGGTAAACGACATTTCATTCTCCAAGCCTTTCCTCATCTCTTCTACGTTTTCCATACCAGTTTGTAAATCATGTAGCATACCCAACATTTTGTTTATTTAGAAAATGGATTATTACTAGTGCTTTCATAAAAAAGATTATTACCACTACTTGTTCCATCATCAAGTCCTTGCATACCTTTGTACAAGTTCACGGGCTCTCCATGATATACCCAATCTATGTATAAAGAGTCTATTATAGTGGTTAATTGATGTCGCTCCACACCCTCTGATGAGTCCCAATTCAAATTCATACTTCTCTTGCATGGACAACTTATTTGTCCATAATTATTGACGTGATATTTTGCAAACTCTAAAAATTGAGAAACTCCTTCTCTGTACTTAACCGAAAATCTATCCCTAAGTATCATCCAACTCTGGTCGATCTCGTTAAAAGACTTAAAACATAAATACATTGGACTAATTTTATATCTCTCCTCTCAACTTACTACAATCTACTCCAACTTACTCCATGAATAAGCTGTATTGTCTAATCTTTAATATTGAACTAAAATTAAATTCAAATCTAAACTTAAGTTTAAATCTATCAAACACTTTAAACATACCTAACAATTCATACATATACCTAATTAAAAGCTACTTAAGAATTTCAAACTAGTAATTAACAAATTAGAAACTAATTTTTGACATAAATAGCCTACCATAACTGCAGGATAGCTATAAAATTCACTTTCGTATTCAATTAACTTTAAATTGAAATTTGTATTAGAGTTGATAGTAAACATAAATTTGTATTCAAACTCAAATTTAAATTAACTATCAAATTAACTATCTAATTTGTATTTAAATCTTTAAAAAACATACATTACACATAGATTATATAATATTAACATACAATCTCAAATTTACAGATCCAATCTCAAACTTACATATAAAAACTCGTACGTTTTCACATAAAAACATACATAATATATTACACATACATGCATATCTTGCATGGATTACACATTCAAAATTACATAATACATTACCAAACATACAATGAATTTCAAACTACACATGATATCAATACGCGCATTACGTTTACATTTGTGTAATACATACATAAAACAATATATACGTGTATTTTCATAATTTCAAAACAAAAAAAATGGATAAAATCATATACCAAGCAAATCGACGACAAAGGACAAGGGAGGACAATGAAGCAGTGGGCGACAAACGAGCAGCAATGGACAACGAACAGTGGACGACGGGGCAGACAATAGACATTTCTTCTTCTTCACTCTCTTTCTCTTTTTCTTTTCTTGTCTCTTTCATTTTGCGTGGTTCTGTGTTCTATAATTACAGAACAAATAGGGAGAGGAAAGGCCGAAGTATCTTAAAAACGTCGACCTTTCCACATCTTGCTCGACGCTTTACTAATGGCATCAGAAAAAATCCAACCGTAGTAATTAAATGTTATACTTTCCCTCACACCATTTCGTTTACACGTCAGCGAAGGTATAATACTATTTTAATTCCTAGACATTTGCCGATGTGCTCAACGCTGAAGTCGAAAAAGTTTAAATTTAATATTATTATTTAGCCTTTTGCTGACGTGGTGTGTAAGAACGCCGGTTTTTATCAATACATTTCCCGACACATCGTACCATACTTCAGGGAAAGCCTAACCCTAAATTTTAATGCCTAACTTTTACTGACGTGCTTTGTGTTGGCATCGGGGAAAGGTTAATAAAAAATTTAATTACGATCTATCCTCGACGTGGTTTAAGGAGGCTTTGGTCTTGCCTCTCTATACCGATGCCGATACCTCAACATTGGCGTTCTTCTGTTTTGTGACGTTCCATTTCCTAATGTCTTTTACGACATTGGGAAACTTTCATTTACTTGTAATGTATATTTTGACTAAATCGATGATTTCCACACATTTTTTTTTATCATTTTGGACAATTTCATGTACAGAAAAATGTTGTTTTCTTTTAGTGTCTCATGCAGACTCATAATATCCTCACTTAAGTCGACCATATTAGAAGGCTGATAAGGGTGCTGGATAAGGAAGAAATTAAGGACAACTTGAGGTGGTTCTTTTTCATTAGACAGTAGATCCTCCCCCACACCATGTTATTTTTGTACATAATATATACATTTATTTTATTTTTCAATAATTGTTGTTATATGTTGTAATTTATTGAAACATTTTTTAAAATAAAAAAGTAAATTAAAATATTTACAAGTTATAGCAAAATTTTGGGTTCTATCAATGATAGAAACTGATAGACTTCTATCTATTAATGCAACTAGATAGAAGTATATTCGTGTCTATCAATGTCTATTATTAATAGAATCTGAAAATTTTGCTCTATGTTGTAAATATTTTATCAAATTTGTTATTTTGTACAGTTCCCCTTAAAAAAATCTCATCATATTAAACTACCCATAAACATATGTTACTACAGTAAAGAAAGAACCTCAAATGACGCTTATGTTAACCGATCAAGTTCGTGATAACTTTTATGCTAATGTGTTTTTTACACAATTTAAGGTGAAGTTATATACTTTCCATACAAAGACTAACGTGAAAATATTAATAAAATGTTATCTGAATTCAAATACTTGAGTACTTAATAACTCCATAGCAGATAACGTTACTAATGCATTGATAACATTTCCTAACTGTAGAGGAAAATTTATATTATGCACAACACAAAATTAGGTAGGAGATCAGCGTTTTTTTTTTTTTTTTCATAATTAAAGCCCCAACATTCAATTTCTTCAATTTCTTGCCTGTGCTATAACTATGTCTATTTAATCCCACATATATACATGTCAAAACATCAATAGCAACCAAGAAATATATATATATATAGATAGATAACCAAGTGTCCATGGTTAAAAAGAAAATGATGATAAGAAATGTGGTGGTTTTGTGGCTTGCCACAGCAGCTTTGGTTGGGGCTCAAGTCCCGAGTTGGTCGGTTTCGATCGTAAACGGGCTAAGTCACCTCGATTTGAATGTGCATTGTCAATCAAAGAACGATGATTTGGGAAATCATCATTTGGTTAAACGTGGAGATATTTACAAATGGAGCTTTAAGCAAAATTTTTGGGGAACAACCTTGTTTTGGTGTACATTGGAGAAGTCGGATGCGTACGTTTCTTTTGAAACCTTTTGGCCTGAGTCATGGAGTAACACTTGGCTTCGTGATAGGTGTGGGCCTGAAGGAACTTGTATTTGGATGGCTAAAGATGATGGAATTTATTTAAAAAACAATTCCGCTAATCGTGATGAATTTGTTCACAAATGGTGGATCGGTAAGTAAGCTTTCTTAATGAATTAATGTGCAACAAAT
>JBBPDI010080079.1:0-14085 GCA_037974545.1 Cucumis variabilis | reverse complement strand
TTGGTTCATATAAAACTTTTTGTATGGTTGGTAGCAAAATTTTGATTCCAATGTACTTATTTTAGGCTTCTTGGTAGCTAAAGATGTCATTGTTTATTTTTTTATAATTAAACTACCCTTTACCAAAAAATGGCTATTAGACAATCTTAGTGTATGAATATTACAAAGTGTATCATATCGTATATATATTAAAGTGTTGACTCTTTGTTTTCATATGGTGTGATGTATTGGAACAACTATGTGATTGAACTGGTTAGTATAATGGCAGAGCGGCAAGAAGAACAAGAAATGTATTTTATTGTTAAAAAATATAGTAATTGAGGAATATACGACAAAAAAAAGGTTAAATTATATTAATTAATGACATTTTTTAACTGTCGTCAATGTTGAAACAATGACATTTGATTTTATAAAAATCGTGTCACGATTGGCATAATCTTAACAGAAAAAATGTCATAATATACTAATTCGTGACATTTTATAACTGTCGTTAATATCAAAACAATGACATTTAACTTTATAAAAACTGTCACGATTGACATATCCTTGAAAGAAGAAAAATGTCATATTATATGAATTCGTGACATTTTATAACTATCATCAATATGCAAAGGATGACAGTTATTTATTGTCATAAAAATAGATAATAACACTTATTTATTGCCATAAAATATTAAATAACGACATTTATTTTCTGTCATGAAAACACTTATTGTGACAGTTTTTTAAAATTGTCATCGATGGTCTTTCCACAACATGCCATTCTATGATTGTAAATAATTGTCACAGATTTTATTTACGACAAAAAATAATTGTCGTCATATACCATTCTTGTAGTGGAATTGGCACAAAGAATGAGTAGATAAAACTTGAAAGCAACAAAAACTTTGTATAACAAATTTAACTCAAATGATGCATCTATATTTATACTAAAATTGGATCATTTGCGATTTTTGTTATGGAATTTTAAAAGGCAAAATTTTATTATTATAATAATTATATGTATTTATTTCTTAGAAAATGTTACAAATAATTTATTTCTCGTGTTAAAAACAACTTATATTTTTTAAGTTATGGAATTTGGAAAATGAAATCTATTTTGTTGAGAACAAAATGGTTACAAATAGTGTTAAATGTTTTAAATGATTTCTATAAACATTTTTCAACCACATAATGATTGTTTACTTGACCATACGTAGGTGATTTTCTCCCCTCTTTATTTATTATAAAATTTATATTTTTTTATTATTATATTATAATGGAACGAATATTGAAACGATAAATTAAAATGATTATTTACTACAAACTAAATAAAAAATTAAAATAATTATTTATTGCAAACAATATAAGAAGAGGTGGGGGGGGGGGGTTCTTTCATTATTTTTTAAAAAGGTAAATTAAGCGACAGTAACATAAGATTGACATTAATAAAAAAAGGTAAATTTTTATAAATTCTATATTTTCTCTTGATATTGTAGACATTCATCACTTCTCTTTCTTCTTCTTCTTTGCGATTTATACATCTTCTCTTCTAGATTTCTTCAGCTCCTCTTCCAAACTTTCTTTCTTCTATTTTAATTCATTTTTTTAATTTCTTTCTTCATCTTCTCTTTCTTTCTTACAACTTCTCTTCCAGAATCTCAAGATCATTTAAATATCACTTTGATATGATCCACAATTGTGTATAGTTTCTTACACCATAGTGTATAATTTCTTACATTATCCAATCACGTATCATGATCGTTTAAAAGAAGAGTTACACGAAACATTTTTTCCGTCGTTAAAAAGAACTACACGATTGTGTATCATTTCCTACACAATTACGTATCATGATTATTTAGCTAGAAGAAGAATTACACTTAGGCGTGTGGTCGATGTTGATACTACCTACACGATTGTGTATAATTTTCTATACAATCGGATATTATGATCGTTTAGAAGAAGAATTAGACACGTGCGTTGGACAAATTAATCACATGTTGACTAGGGCATTTTTGGTATTTCTCATTGTAGGCATGTGCTTTTTTCGTTTTCAAAATTGTTTTATACAATGTAAATATTTTGCTGGTTTGTTATATTATTGAAAACACTAAAAAAATTAATTTGCGTGTGTGACTTTTTTATAAATTAAAAATAATAACTTGAGATTGATATTAATACATAAGGTAAAATTGTAAATTTAGAATTTGGCAAGGACTAGAATCGTTCAAAAATTATTTTTCCCTTAAGCCACCTTTAATATAGTAAGGATTTGTTTGGTTCCCTATTCTAAAAAATTAATTAGTTCGGTATAGTTCTTAGTTGACATCAAAATTGATGAAACTGAATCGACAATCACCATTAGTGTTAGGCCTCTATTTTCTCTATTGCAAGATGCAAAGGATATAGAGAAAAAAAAATGAAAGAATGAGGTATAATGAGACGTAGGTAAACAATAAGAACATGTTGTTGCACTTCGGTCTTCAATTCACGTCTCGGTATGTTCATCAAAGTATATTACGTACAAATTAAAAGAACAAAATAGATAGTACTGGAATAGAAGCTGCAAAACAGAAATGAAGTGTTAATATACGACTGAGTCATCGAAAACGCTCTCTTTGAGATGTTTTACGGTGGCTCTCCTCTCGATTGTGCAATCAGATAATTGTTCTGTCATCCCTAAGATAAAAAAACCTCTCGATCTTCAATTGATCTTGCACTGAAATCAATTAAGAATCAGAATCACTCACAAACTCCAAACTCTATATAGCTTGTGAAATAGGAGAATAGAGAGAATTTAGAATCAGGAGAATTTTTGTTATATATTTTGGTGAAGAAGAGACTGGCAACAGTCACAAGGAAGTTAATGACCAATATTATACCAATTAATTATAAAAAAATTATATATCTATACTATTTTATCTCTCCTCTACTCATCACGCCCGCTGTGCGCGTGTGGAGATATGGGCATATCCACATTTGGATACCTCCTCCCTCCTTCCAACACTTAGGTTCCCTAAGGGTATTCATTGATCAAACAATGAGTATAAGAAGGGACTTCCACACTCAAAATTAATCAATGTGGGAATGCAAATGAGAATAAAATAACAATATATTTTATTTCACAAATTTTTCATCCAATAATCTCCCACTTGAATTTTCTTTTAAATATTTTTCATCAAGCAGTGTTTGTCTACATAATATTGTGCGTAAGTAAAGGTGTCTGGTAACTTGAATCTTTATGCAGTGACAATAGTTTAGAGTATAGTAAAGTAACTTGTAGTTTTGAACTTTACTTCTAATGCTATTGCACATACAATATTATTCGAGTTAAGTTCTAAAATAGCTCGTGCTTTATGGCCTTGCACATATATCGTAGGTTAGTGAACACTCTACGAATCTGCCTAGAATTCCATAGGAAACGGCCCTCACTTTCACATTCACAAAGATAAATCTATGAAGAGTACTCATGTAGCTAGGTACCTTACTAGATATTAAGTATAAATTTTATTAAGAACAAAGTTCAACCTCCTCATACACTTCAAGATATTATGCTAATCACCGAATCATAAGAATGAAACTCCTAATTTAGCATGATTCTCGTCATATTACTTGTGATCAGTTATTACCCATTTAACTTGTTTCTTAGGATCTTCAGTTTTGCAAATTCGGTTTACCTTACAGTAATTCAATTTTCAATAGGCTTGAGTCTCATTCTTTTCGAGGTTTTAAAAGCCTTCTCTCTTGCTAGTTATTTCGTCAAAGAATTAGCTAAGTTGTCATTAGACCGTACATAATCCACTATCATTGCACTAGTAGTGAGAAATTCTTTAATGGTACTGTGCTTATGACGAATCTATCGTCTTTTACCATTATAATAACGATTCTGAACTTTTGCGATAACTGTAGTACTATCACAATTGATTAGTATGGCTAGTATCGATCTTTTTCATGTGGGAATCTCTTATAGCAAGCTTCGAAGCCAACTTGCTTCTTCACTAACAGTAGCTAGTGCTATCATCTCTGACTTAATTGTTGATTGAGCTAAAATTGTTTGTTTCTTGGATTTTCAAGCAACAACTCCTCCTGCTATATTAAAAATATAGCCACTTGTAGCCTTTGAGTCATCTAAGAGACAGTTTCAATCAGCATCATTGTAACCTTCAAGTACAGCAGGAAACTTTTGATAATGTAATCCTAAATTTTGTGTCTTCTTAAGATATCTCATTACTCGTTCTATAGCATTCCAGTGTTCTAGACTAGGTCTGCTGATAAACCTACTTAGTAATCCTACAAAATAAGTTATGTCTAGTCGAGTGCAATCAACAGCATACCTCAAACTACCTATGATACTAGCATACACGGATTGGTTAACACTATCACAAGTGTTTTTGAACAATTTAACACTAGAGTCATAAGGTGTACAAGTTTGTTTACTCTCGAAGTAGTTAGAGATGAAAAGAACCAAACCGAACAGAACCGAACCGAAGAACCAAAATGAATCAATTCGATTCAAATTGGATTGGACATCAATAGCAATATCATCGAATCAAACCAAACTGAATTGGACTGGGTCAGTTCGGTTTGGTCCAAATGTAAAACAGGTTAAAATTCAGTTCGCCATTCTTCGTTCGTCGGTCATTCTTTGTTCGTCGGCCATTCTCCATTTGGGTCTTCCGTCTTATGTTTCGTCTTCCTTCTTCTCTTCACATGGGTCTAGAAAAAGAGGAAGAAAAATCTTGATTGGATAAAGAAGAAGAAAACAGGGAGAATGGGTAGTTGGGCTTATTAAAATGCCCAAATTTTGTTCAAAACCAAGGTTTGAGAAACTCCAATTGTTTAAACCCTAGCATGAAGTTTATGATAAATTAATTGTTGTGGTTGAGGATATTGATTGGGCAAAAAAGAAGAAGACAGAGGTGAATGGGAAAGAAAGGAACAAGATGAAAAGATGAAACAAAAGGATGAAGAGGAAAGGGAAAAGATGAAACAAAAGGATGAAGAGAAAAAAGAGAGTAAGGTGACATTAAGGAAAGAAAGAAATAAGGAAAGAAGGAAAAAAAGAAACAAGGAAAGAAAGAAAGAAAGAAAGAAAAGAATGAACAAAGAAGAAGAAGAGATACAGAGAGAGAGAGAGAACAAAAAAGTAAAAACATAATTTTTTTTAAAATAATAATTGACCCGACCCGATCCATTTTGACTCGACCCAAATTCGGGTTGGGTCGGGTCGGGTCACCACATTGTAAACCCTTTACATTTCGGGTCGGATCAGTTTTGAATGAAAATCAACCCGACCTAGCCCAATTACACCCCTATAAGTAGTTATACTTCTTTAGAATCTTTTCTATGTAATGGGATTGATCTAAAGAAATTTCTTTTTTAGTTCTTGTAATCTTGATACCTAGGATTACATCAGCTTCTCCTAAGTCTTTCATGTCAAAGTTTTCACTCAACATAGATTTTACATCATCTATAACGTGCAAGTTTGATCCAAAGATTAACATGTCATCTACGTATAAGCATATGATAATACATAACCTATCTTCAGTCTTATAGTAGATATATTTGTCACTCTCATGTACTTTGAATCATTTGGACATGATTAAGTTGTCAATTTTTCATGTCATTGTTTAGGAGCTTGTTTTATAGACCATAAAGGGATTTATCTAGTTTACAAAATTTGGATTCTTGACCGTGAACTATAAAACCTTCAGATTGTTTCATATAAATCTCTTCTACTAAATCACCATTTAGGAAGGTAGTTTTGACATCCATCTGATGGATTAAGAGATTGTTGAAAGTAGCTATAGATATCAATACTCTAATTGAGATGATTTTAGTGATCGGAGAAAAAGTATCAAAGAAATCTATGTTTGCCTCTACCTAAATCCTTTTGCTACTAGTTTAGCCTTATACTTATCCACTGATCCATTAGGTTTAATTTTTCCTTAAAACCCATTTACAGCCAGAGGGTAAGTCAACTGTTGAGATTTATGTCCTTAAACTCGTATATTATAAATATAATTCATTTATCATTGTTAATAAAGTGTTATTATTGTAATGATTATTGATTATATTATTAGTCTTGTCTTAATAATCTAAATCCAATAAACTAACATTCTAAGCTGTTTGATGAGTCTTGAACAGTATATAGAGACATATAGGGATCAATATTCGAGATCATCTTAAATGATAGTATATGTATAAGGTTGGGTACCTTATCCTAGTAACACTATAGATACAGCTCACTTTGTATTTGATACAAACGCAATGATCCAATGCATTCATGTAGTTGACATGCGAGTGAAAATATCTTATGCAATGAGTTTGCATAAGACCATACAACAAAATAGTAACCACTAGATGTAACTTCGTTAACTAGTTAGGTTTCTATTTCATTAGGATGATTTAGGTAACTTGGTCATATTCCTAAATGTATTATGAATTTCTATTCACGAGAGATTATCCTTTGATTTGTACGGGTGAGAGTGGTCAGATCGCCGACTCAATAAGCTTATCATTTTAGAGACAAGATCGAGTTAGGAGCTGGAAACATAACTACACAAGATGAAATTCACTCCTTCCCTACTTTAGGATAGGTAGATGAGTATTTTCTTAAATGGTGTCTCCAGGACTAGAACAAAGGGCCCTACTCACTTTATGGCACGGAAGGGGTTTCTGTTTATTGGTAGAACCATAAACAGGTTGTTCATTAGAGGAGCACTAGTATTTAAGGACTAGAGATAACCCAGGGGTAAAAGAATAATTTTATCAAGTTGGTGTTAAGAACACTCGTGAAGGACTAACTTACTGTTATTGGTCTATATCCGTGGATGCAAAAATATATATACAATGAAAAGAGTTCAGTTGTGAGTTTTTAGTGGAGTGTACACACAATTAACGAATATTAATTAATGTGGTTAATGAGTTTGGCTAATTAATCTCAGATTGTTGTAGCTTCTGATTTATAGGTCCCCTTCCTAGCTCGTAAAGGGTAATGAGATTTATTTATATTGGTTGTAATTTGAAATGTTCAAATTTACTTTGGAAATTAGTATAATGTATAGTTATACATTATAATATAAAGTTTATCAAACTTTATTATATATATTTAATTTTAGATATGATTCAAAATTAATTATGAGAGATAAAATATTTGAATGAGTTCAAATATTAATTTAATATGAATTAGATTCATATTAAAATTATTGGTTATGAGAGAAACTTATATTTGAATATGATTCAAATTTATTTTAAGTTAAATTTCATATATTTAATTTAGCTATTAGTTAATTGAAGAATTAATTAATAGTTTAGTTTTATTTGATTTAATTAAATTAATATAAAACTATAAGATATTGAAGAGATTTTCATTAACTAAGATTTAAATGAAAAATTAATTAAATATAATTTAATTAATTATTGACTAATTGTTAATTGTTAATTAATTAGTTCATTTAAAATTTCTATCAATTTCATATTTTTTAAATCAATAGAATCTCATGATTTCCTCCTACTCCAAGAAGGAAATAGAGTTATAAATATCTAGAAGAAAATAGTTTTTTTAAACGAATAATTTTGCTTTTTCTGCAAAAGAGTTGCTTTAAAAAAATCTATAAAATTTTTTACATCCCAATAGGTTCCCACAAACCAATTTCATCCCAGAGGATAAGAAAATCTTCGACGGGTGGTGTCCCAATTTGGAGATTTACTTTGTAGATGCAGAGACATAAACAAGTAAGTTTTTTTTTTCTTTAATCTATAATTAGAAAGCATGTGCTTAACCTTCAAGTCTTAATAAGAAAACTAGTTTCTTAATTATTTTTGCCAATATACTGGTATTTTGCGATTTCCAAATTAAATTGAGGAATGGTTCTGTAAAATCTTCCGCTATCATGAGTTTTTATCCCTTCATCAACTAGGTGCCAAGTTCTACTGGATTCAAGAGAGTTCGTTTCATCATTGATAGCTTTTTGCCATAAGTTGGTATCTACTGAGGATAAGGCTTCTGTTAGATCTTTTGGATCATCTACGTTATACATTTCGAAATCTTATCCAATGTTTTTTATAGTTCTAGCTCTCTTGCTTCTTCTAGGTTCAAGATCTACATCTTTTTCTTAGGTTTGAATCCTAATTGAAGGTAGACTACTTGAACTTGAGTCCCTACTAGTTTGACTATTTAAGTTTCCACTAATTCTAGATTTAAAAGAAAATTTATCCTAAAAAATCTACGTCATTTGGTTTTATGATTACTTTGTTCTCTAAGTCATAGGACCCATAGACTTCACTGTTTTTAGTGTATCCTACGAAAACACATTCATAAGCTTTATGGGCTAATTTTCTTCTCTTTGGATCATGTATTATAACATAGGCTAGCAAACCCAAGTTCTAAGATAAGACAAGTTTGGTGTTTTATTCTTAAGGACTTCGTATGATGAAGTTTTACTGTTTGATTCAGGAATCCTATTAAGGACATAATTGACAGTTTTAATTATTTTACCCCATCAAGATGGTCCTGCTCCTGATTCAAGTAAGAGAGTAACTACTAACTGATAGGGTGTATAAATACTCGTTACAATAGCTCCTTTTATTAGAATAATGAGGTAAACACGCACAAGAAGATGATTAGAATGTGTAACTTGTGTTGTAAACACATAAGTATTTGGAAACATACTTTACATAAGTATTATGCTTGTTTTACGTGTTTTAATGTCTAAAGGCAGGATAATGAATAAAGAAAGAAACTAGTGAACCGCAGAATACATCTCGTGAAAGGACTACAACCAGGAACTCATCTGACGATTAACATCTCCAGACAAGGAACAAAGTTATGACGTGAAGAAGGGTCACTATAAGACAAGAACAGTGGTTGAAGATGATGTAACGTGCGACAAACACTTTTTAGGCGAACAACGCTAACAAGTTCAGAAGATAGAAGTTTCTCTCTCAAATTTTGTCTATATAAAGCCATCTCCGTAAACCTACAACAAGTCACTTGAATGAACGCAAGAGGTCTGGATAGGCCAAAGATCCTAAAGAGAGAGGCGGAAAGGAATAACCTTTATGCTGTCTGTAAATGTTTTTTCTTTTTCTTCGATCAGTTATAAAAGCAAAAGCTTGGCTTCTGAAAAGGGAAGAATCCATACTTCCATTTCTCCTTAACTTGTAATACTTTTCCACTCTCTTCTTTTCCCTTTTTCACTTCTTTGTAATATAAGTTGTTCATATTGTACAATGGCCTAAGGCCTACATTCTTTAAATGTATTACATGTTAATACCTTTTCAATCCTTCATTTCCTTACTTTTCATTTATAAAAGTGTTATTAGTTATTTAATTCTGTGATAGTTTTGATAAGAAGTACAACTTATAATCCTTATCGCATTAGTTGAGTTATATTCATTGCTTGGCCAATGTCAATCGCCAGCTACCCGAGAGGACAAGTAGCAAGGATAAGGCTAATGCGCTTAAAGAGGAGTTTGACAACAAATTTTACCTTAACGAGATAACTTCCAATATTTGTATCTCGAAAGGTAAATAAGTGTAGACAATAGGCATCGAGAGGTTACTGTTCTTAATTATGAAGTTCTATAAGTGTTATAAGTGAATACTCCTAGATCGATCTCGTTTAGTTAGACTTAGGCATGTAGATCCCGAAAGGAGACTATATGTGGCATTCAATGACTCTGAGAGGAGCATGCCTTAATCATGAGTTGATTGAGCATGTTAAATTGCATCAAGCTCTCACGGTGCTTATCGCCTAATAATACATAGACCTTCTTTCACTCTTTCTCGTATGCAAGTTAGTTCGCATCCATTTACCCTCCTTTACAAATTCTTTAGGCGTACATAAGTAGTTTTAATTCTAGTTTTGATTCTTTTATACCTTTGTAATTAATTCTCATAATGTCCAACTAATGAGTAATTTGCTAGAACTAATGTTTATCAATAATTCACAATGACCTTGGATCATCTAGGTAAACCTATTGTTTCGCTTGCACTTGGATAAGTAGTAGAAAAACTCGTACTCAACGAGAACTTAAGTATAACGCGATGAAGAGGTAAATAGTGAGCATTTCACATGTTATGATCATTACCCATGATTCATTGCCTAGAATCAAAGCATGCTATACAGGGAGTTATAGTGGGCGCATTACGCGCGATAACCTGACTTAGTATGTATTGCATTTGCGTTATGCACACATGAAATTAGTAAGTCCAAACCCACAAACGACACTACAAGAAAAATAGACATATCGCGACGCAAAAAATGACGTCACTTAAAGCCATATCGGCGTTAAGCGCCTTTTACCAACGTCACACCCAGTACGTCGCCCTATCCCACTTTCTGCGACGCATGTGATCCATACGTCGTGGAAAGCTTACTAAGTAAGAAATTATTTTAACTTTCCATGATGTACTTCTCGTCCACGTCGCAGAAAGTCAAAACGCTTCGTTTCGTTCGAGACTTTTTGCGACATCAGTCTCCAGGTCATGAAAATCTAAATATTTAATTTGTTTTTACACTTTTTGTGACGCTTACCGCAGAACATCGCAGAAAGTCCTGCTATTAAATTTGATTGGTAAACTTTTTACGATGCAGCTCTAACGTGCGTCGTGGAAAGTTGACAATTTAAATTTGATTGGTAAACTTTTTGCGACGCAGGGGCGCTTGCACATTGCGAAAAGTATACATAAAAACGAAACGTTTTAACTTTCCGCGACATATCCCACATAATATCACAAAAAGTGTACCAATCTGCGACATGTGTCAGAGGCACGTCGCGGTAGACGTCGTGGAATCTTTAGATAATCCGCGATGCAACAAGCCTTCACGTTGTGGAAAATCATGTTCTGCGACGTTTTTGAAGACGTCGTGGAAAATCATGCCTATTCCAACTCAGATTTCATTCGGAAACTCAAGGAAGAAGAGAAGTTAATTTGGTAATTTGAGAGAGAAAGGGAGAAATCAAGAGAGAAAGGGAGAAATCAAGAGAGAAAGTGAGAGCCGTTGCCACCCGTTGTCGTTGCACCACCACTGTCGCCGTCGTCGTTGCCGTCCGTCATCTTGAGGTCATTTTTTGTATTTTTTTTACATTTAGGTGTGTTATGTGTATGTATATGTATATGTATATGTAGATATATTTTTATGTAAATATTGAAATTATATGTATATGTGTTATGTGTATGTGTATGTATATGTATGCGTTAGTATAATTTTATGTGTGTATGTGTTATGTGTATATTTAATGTGTATGTATATGTATGTGTTGGTACAATTTTACGTATGTAGGTGTTATGTTTGTATTTAATATGTATGTATATGTATGTGTTAGTATAATTTATGTATGTATGTGTTAGTATAATTTTATGTGTGTAGGTGCTATGTGTATATTTAATGTATATGTATATGTATATGTAGGTATATGTTTATTGTTTATGTGTTAGTATAATTTTATGTGTGTGTATGTGTTATGTGTATATTTAATGTGTAAGTATATTTATATTTAGGTATATTTTTAGAGTGTATGTGTTATGTGTATATGTTTAAGGTGTATGTATATGTAGATGTATATGTATATGTAGGTATAATTTTATGTGTTATATGTATATTTAATGTGTAATGTGTAAATGTATAATTATGTATAGTTTATTGCATCTGTATATATTTGTATATTTTTTTTTTTTGCAATTAGAAAATTAATAAAAATATAAATAATGTATGAATTTAGATGAAATTTGAATACATTATATTGAACAATATAGTTTAGGGTTTAGTAAATATGAATTTCAATATTGAATTTGATATTCAATATGAATTTCATATTGAAATTGCATTTAAATTTCAATTTCAAATGCAATTTGAATTTTTAAAATTGTTAATTAACGTAACTAAAATGGGCAGATTATAAAACTAATATAACGTATTTATTTATTAGGCTTTTTAACGAGATGGACAAGAGTTGGATAAAAATTATGGATAGATTTTCTGTTGAGTACAGAGAAGAAGTTTTTTCAGTTTTTAGAGGTTGCAAAACATCACAAAAATAATTATGAAAAAAATAAGGTATCCATGCAAGAAATGTGTGAATTCAAACTGGGACTCCTTAGAGGGTGTGAGGCGACATCTATTAACCCACTATAATAACCTCATCCTATATCAACTGGGTGTATCATGGAGAGCTATTGACCTTGAATGTAGGTATACGAACATTTAATGAAGGAACTAAAAATAACCCAATAGTTAATGAAGGAACTAGCAGTAATCCAATAGTTAATGAAGGAACCAGTAGTAACCTAGTTAATGAAGAAAATGAAATGTTGAATATGTTGCATGATTACAAGCTGGTATTGAACAAGTAGAAGAGATGAAGGAAGATTTAGATTTAGAAGAAGACAGAACAAACAATGTATTTAAGGAGTTAATAAATCAAGCAAGTTGTGAGCTATACCCCGGGTGTTCTGAATTTTCATCACTAAATTTTTTGGTTAAAATGATGCATGTCAAGGTTCTCAATGGTTGGAACAACAAGTCCTTCGATATGATGTTAGAGTTAATAAAACGTACATTTCCAATGTGTGGTAATAACATTCTTAGTTTTTTCTATGAAGTTAAACAAAAATTGCATGATTTGGGCTACTCAAAAAGGTCTTGGTTGGGGTCCAAAACCCAAGTATAGGACTGCCTCTTCATCTTCTTCCTCCAGTACGTATGACTACCAGGAACACATAGCAGAGGTTAGCAAACTCAGAGCGAGCCTTCACAATGCTAACCGAATGCTCCAAGAACAATGTTCGAGGGAGGAGGAGCAAGATCGACAAATGGTGGACCATGCATGACAAATGGAAGAGATGAAGAAGATGCTCGAGGAGATGAGTTAGGCACATAGAGGCCCATGACGTGCATGCATGGGTACGCACTTTTCAATATTTAATTTGTTTAACTTTCCATATGTGATATTTAACAATACTTTCGTATTATTTGTAGGTCTGACGTCCATTGTACTAGATAGAGTATTAGACTTTAGGTTTTTTTTTAATGTAATGTTTTGAATTATGTAATTAATTTTTTGTATCGAACATATTAATTAATGTATCATTTGATTTCGTAATGAATATTATTTTCATTTAAATAAGTTTACTCTAAATTTTATTACATCGAGTTTTACCAATGAATAAATAATAATAACATTTTTTTTAAAAAAAACCTTTCACTACAAGAAATCAGAATAATTGCAACGCCAAAAACAACGTCGACGAAAGGTGCGTTGTCGTTAATTACCTTTCACCGATGCACGCAATATTACATTGCAAAAAGTAATTTTTCACGATGCACACGACGCTACGTCGCAGAGAGTCTAAAAATTAAATTTAATACGTTCACTTTCCGCGACGCACACTACTTTGACGTCGCAAAAAGTCACTTTCAGCAACGTACAGTATGACACGTCGCAGAAAGCCACTTTTCGTGATGCATGCACGTCGCACGTCGCAAAAAGTGACTTTCCACGACGCACAGTATGATACGTGGTAAAAAGCCACTTTCCGCGACGTATGCACGTCGCATCGCAGAAAGAGACTTTATGTGATGCACACTATTTTGACATCACAGAAAGTGACTTTCTGCGACGCACAGTAACAAAACATCGCAGAAAATCTAAAAATTAAATTTAATATCTCCACTTTTTGCGACGCATAAGAACCAAACGTCTAAGAAAGTGTAAGTTGTAAGTTACGTATTGAAGTGACAATGGTCACCTTTTTGCGATGTGTGGCAGGTGCACGTCGGGGAATGTTTAAATAATTAATTCGTTATTTAACCTTTTTGCAATGTTAGGATTACACGACGTCGGGGAAAGAGTCCTTCTGCGATGTGTTCGAAGACGTCGGAGAAAGTCCACTATATTTCTTCCCCCTTCAACACAGAACTGATTGAAAAACAAAAGGAAGAGAAAATTGATCGAGAGAGAGGGAGAGGAGAAGATTCGTGCTGTCGTCCGTTCGTCTTCGCCGTCACCATTGTCGTTGCCAGAAGTGTCCTTGTTCCCCTCTTTCTCCTCTGTTACTATTCAGCACTCTCTCTCTCTCCTTCCCTCTACTTTCTCCAT
>JBBPDI010080078.1:0-30735 GCA_037974545.1 Cucumis variabilis | reverse complement strand
TAATAAATAATAAATATATTATATATATTTATATATAATATATATACTTAATTTCTATTTTCCTTTTATTCTTTTCACACAAAAGAATAACATAAAAATAGACCAAGAAAATATCGGGTTTACATATGGTTAAGCTTGTAATAATTATTTTTCATAGTGGTCAATGAGATGAGCGACAATGCTATGTGAACTACAAAACAAATTATGTTTTGGTTGATGAAATTGAGGTTGATTTGGGAGATGAATTAACAAACTTTAGAGATGATATTATCAACATCAACAGTGAGTTGGCTTTTAAGGAGAAAGATTTGTTTTGTAGTAAAGAAATTTTGTTGAAGTCATTCCACTTTATAGTTGTCAAGACTAATTTTGACTTTAAGACATTGAGATCTAATTCAAGATCAATTGAGTTGGGATGTAATGAAGATGGTTGATGGCTTATTAGAGCATCACGTTATATGTATTAGTTTTGTATATCAATATTGTGATGTACTTATATTATTTATGTATTAGTTGGTCGATATACTTACTACATGATTTTTATTTTTTCAAATTTTATGGAATTCATTTTATTATATTAAGTCTATGAATGATATAACTTAGTGTATGAAACATATAATATGTATCAAAGTGTACTACTAATGGAGTATATTAAATGTATCAACATAACCTCAAATGTATTAAATGTATTTTAATCAATTGAGTGTATCAGTAAACATAGAGATTGAACCAACAGTACATTGAGAGTATCAAACATATGAGTTGTATCAAGTGTATTAAATTTGTAAAGTGTATCGATGAAGTATAAAAATTTTATCAGTAGTGTACATTAAGTGTATGAACAAAACACAATAAGTGTATGAACAAACCATAACAAGTATATCGACAATACAATAAACGTAGTATGTTTCGTGCATCTATATATTTAATTGATTGAATGTATTTGCAAAGTTTAACAAATGTATCTATAACATATCAAGTGTATCAAACCAATGATATGTATCAAGTGTTTTTTAATTTGTCGAGTGTATCAGCAAAGCATAACAAGTGTATAAAAAACACATCAAGTGTATCAACAACATATCAAGTCATGCGTGAAAGTGTTTATAATTTTAAAGGGTAGGTTTATAATTTTACATTTTTCAAATGTGGGCTGAACTTGAATATTGCCATTTTTGCAAACCTGAAGTGGTGTGCTATGGGCCTAATTTATCAAACTAATTTTGGTATATTTGCAAGAGCACCTTTACTTTACTATATTTTCAAATAACTCATGTAATTTATAATTTGACTCACAATTTTAACTAATATAATTATCACATTGTGGAGTGTTAATAACAATAACTCAACTATCCACTCCAAGATTCTTTTAAGCTTGTTGAAACACAGTTCTTCAAACCCATTAAATCCTTTGAATCTTATAATATCCCCGAACTCAGTTTTAAGGATTTCTTTTCAACTACTGGCACAATTCATCAATTTTCTTGTGCATATACACCTCAAGCGAACTCAATTGTAGAGGGATCATCAAAATCTTATCTATGTAGCTTGGTGTTTGATGTTTTAATCAAGAGTGCCAATAATTATATGGAGGGAATGTGTTCTCATAGAAACTCATATTAGATAAACAAAATTCTTATGCCTCTTTTGTCCTATAAAACTCCATTTATATAGTTATTTGAAAAAAAAGATGCTGATTATTCCATCTTAAGGGTGTTTGGTTGTTGATAGGCCACCAACAATGCATCAGTATAGTAGGAGGAAGAATAAGAAAATAGATAAGTTAGTTATAAATGTAATAGAAAAATGGTGGAACACAGGCTGAGGAAGGGAAATATAAATAGGAGGTAAACAGAAGGGGGGGGTAATCATTGTTTAGGGAAATCATTTCTGAATATTCTTGAAAGATAGAATAACAGAGTGGTGAGGAATAGAGAGAGTTTATTGAATTGAGAACATTTCTCAATTTGTATTCGTATATTGTAACAAAAGTTCTGTCATCAGTAAAGAAATAATTCTTTTCTTGATCTAACCTGTGTTGGAGGTTTGAGTTCCAACATATTGGTATTAGATCAGTTCGTCTTGGGAAAGCAAAAGAAGATGACAAAGAAGACTGAGGAACGTTCAGTTGAGGAGGAGATCTCTAAGATAAGAACAGATTTACAGAGACTACCGATTCTAGAGAAAAAATTAACATCGTTAGTAAAGAACGTGGAGTGATTGAATGTTCAAGGTGATAAGCAACATCAGCAACAACAAGTACTGTTGAATACTCTAGTTCGATTGAATACACAAATCGAGAATTAGCAACAACAACATCAAATATTGATGAAGTATATCGAGAGTTTGGTTCAAGAGAAGCTGACAACTAATTATGGTATGGAAGGATCTTTCAGCAAGGTGAAGATGAACATAAATAAGAAAGAAGAGAGTGAAGTGTTGGTTCTTGAGTTGATTGAGGAATCGAAGAAGAGTACGAAGGGAGAAGAAGAGAAGACTGATCGAAAAAAGTTAAAAAAAGTAGAGATGTCAATTTTTAATGGTATTGATCTGGATTATTGGCTTTTCAGGGCGGATTGATATTTTCAAATTCACAAACTCATAGATTCTGAGAAAATGATGGTATCCGTAATCAGTTTTAGTGGACCAGCTCTTGATTGGTACTGATCATAAAAAGAGCGCGAGAAGTTTGTAGATTGGAGCGATTTGAAAATGCGATTATTGGAACGATTTCGTTCCATCAGAGAAGGGTCGATATATGGTTGATGTATCAAGCAAACGTCCATAGTGGAAGAATATCACAATCTTTTTGACGACTAGTGGCGCTATTAACAGATTTATCTAACTGTGTGCTGGAAGAAACTTTTATGAATGCGTTAGTTCCATGGGTCCAGGAAGAAGTGGAATTCTTTGAACCTAAGGGGCTTACACAAATGATGAGGTTAACACAAAGGGCAGAAAGTCAGGAGATAGTACGAAAGGAGGCAAATCTGAGCAGGCAATTCAGATGTAAATATTCTTTATACTCAACAACTTCTAAGTCTAACTTTTCATCGAATTTGAATGAGAATAAGGTGGGAATAACGTACCTTATGCGAACAATAACATTGAAAAGAGCAGCAATGGAAGAAACTAAGAAAGAAGGACCATCTAAAAGGCCATCTGATGTCGAGTTCCAAGCAAAAAGGGAGAAGGGGCTATGTTTCAAGTGTGATGAGAAGTATTATTTGGGGCACAAGTGTAAGGGGAAAGCACAGAGAGAGTTGAGGATGTTCATGGTCAGAGTTGATAAGGTGGAGGAGGAAATTATAGAGGAAGATTGTTATGATTAGAAGGAGCTAAATTGGATAGAATTGAGGGATGAAATAAATACGGTGGTGGAATTGTGCATCAATTTCGTAGTTGGGCTTACGAATTTGGGCATTATAAAGGTTAGCGAAACGATTCACGGTGAAGATATGATTGTACTAGTTGATTGTTGGGTGACACATACTTCATATTTATGAGAAGTTAGTGATTGTAATAAAGCTACATACAAAGGAAACCTCCAATTATAAAATTATCCTTGGATCAGGAATGACCATTAAAGGGAAATGAGCGTGTGAGAATGTTGAAGTTATATTGAATGGTTGAAAGGTGGGAAAATTTTCTGCCTCTGGAGTTAGATGGAGTTGAAGTCATATTGGGTATACAATGGCTTTATTCTTTAGGAGTGACATAGATGGATCAAAAAAATCTCACTATGACCTTCTATCATCAGAATAATAAGGTGGTTATCAAGGGAGATCCTAGTCTAACAAAGAATCGAGTCAGTCTGAAGAGTCTTGTAAAGACATAGTCTTATTCTGGCCAAGGTTACTTGGTAGAGTGTAGAGCTTTAGAGGGCAAGATGTTATGCACATAAGGGACAAAAGAAGGAGAGTCCTCGACAATTCAAGAAGGAGTTCAGACACTACTAGCAAGTATACAGATGTTTTTGAGTGGCTAGAGGAGTTCAAACAATTCACATACATCTTAAAGGGGGACACAGATCCAGTGAATGTTAGGCCTTATAGATATGTATTTCAACATAAGGAGGAAACTAAGAAGTTAATGGATGAGATGCTAACTTTGAAGATGATTCGGCCTAGCATTAGTCCTTATTCAAGCCTAGTGTTAGTGAGAAACAAGGATGGTAGTTGGAGGTTTTGTGTCGGCTATCGAGCCCTCAACAACATGACTATACCAGATAAGTTTTCCATTCTCGTTATTGAAGAACTTTTCAATGAATTGAATGGTGCAAATTTATTTTCTAAAATAGATTTAAAGGTTGCCTATCACCAAATTAAAATGTGTAGAGAAGATGTAGAGAAAACAACCTTTAGAAAACATGAAGGTCACCATGAGTTCTTAGTTATGCCTTTCAGCTTAACTAATGCTCCGACAAATTTCCAGTCACTCATGAACACTATTTTTCGGTCATATTTGAGGAAGTTTGTCCTAGTGTTTTTTTATGACATTTTCATCTAAAGAGAGGAATCAAGGAGCATCTACAACATGTAAAATTGGTGTTGGATGTTTTGAGAGAACATAGGTTGTGTGCGAACCAGAAGAAATGCAGTTTTGCCTATACGAAGGAGAAATATTTGGGCCACATTTTGGAAGAGGAGTTGAAGTTGATCCAGAAAAAATTAAATCTATCAAACAGTGGCCGACCCCAACTAATGTGCGCAAAGTGAGGGGTTTCCTTGGATTATCTAGTTATTATCGATGTTTTGTACAACACTATGGATCCATTACAACACCATTGACTCAATTATTAAAACTAGGAGCATTCAGGTGGACTGAGGAAGCGCATGCAACATTTCAAAGGTTGCAAGAGGCAATAATGACCTTACCTATATTAGCTTTACCAAATTTCGATAGTCCTTTTGAAGTAGAAATAGATTCATCTGGATACGTGATTGGGGCGATGTTAATACAAAATAAAAAAGCACTCGCATTGTACAACCTGGCTATAAGCGATCATGCGAAGCTGGTGTATGAAAGGGAGCTAATGGAAGTTGTGTTGCCAGTGCAATGTTGGAGGCCATATTTACTTGGAAGATAGTTTATCGTGAGAACAAATCAGTGTTCCCTAAAGTTTTTACTAGAACAACGAGTGATCAAGCTGGGATTTGAGAATAAAGAGGTGGACGCCTTGTCACAACAAATGCCACTTATGGTGCACCTCAATCAGTTGACAACTCCAACGTTGATTGATTTGAAAATCGTACAGTAGGAGGTTGAGAAGGATGAACGATTGAAGGAAATAATTGCCAAGCTACAAAGAGAGGAGGAAGTGAGCAACTATTGATTGCAACATGGTCTACGATATAAGGGAAGGATAGTATTAGCAAGAACTTCTTTGTTGATACCAGCAATCTTACATATATACCCTGATTTCATTTTTGGAGGATACTCAGGATTCCTCAAAACTGTAAATCACATAACTTCCAGATCCATCTGACATGTGCAGTAACAAGTTTCTGCTTAAGATTCTGGAAACTGCTCTCACATGCTAGACTCCAAACAAAAGGAGTCTCTTTCTTGGTCAACTAAGTCAAAGGACTAGCTATACGAGAGAAACCTTCCACGAACGTTCTGTAATAACCTACTAAACCTAGGAAACAACGAACTTCACTAACTGTAGATGGTTAAGGCCGGCTGGTAACGACTTCGATCTTTGCTGGATCTACAAAAACTCCCTCACTGGATACTACATGGCCAAGGAAAGACACTTTCTTTAACCATAACTCACATTTGGAAAACTTGGCATAAAACCTATTAGCTCAAAGAGTCTCCAACACTTGATGTAAATGCTCCTCATGCTCAGCCTCTATCTTGGAGTAAACTAAGATGTTATCAATAAAAATTATCACAAAAGCGTCTAAGAAATTCTTAAACACTCTGTTAATCAAATCCATGAATACAGTAGGAGCATTTGTCAAGCCAAAAGACATCATAATAAACTCATAATGGGCATATCTAGAACAAAAGGCAGTCTTAGGAATATCACTGTTTCTAATCCTCAAGTGGTGATATCCTGAACATAAATCAATCTTAGAGAACACAATGGCTCCATGTAGCTGATCAAATAAATCATCAATTTTGGGCAGCAGATATCTGTTCTTGACCGTCACCTTATTAAGCTATCTTTCTTCTTCACAAACAGTACTTGTGCTCCCCAAGGTGACACACTAGGTAAGATGAAACCCTTGTCCAACAATTCTTACAACTGGACTTTCAGCTCCTTCAGTTCAACTAGAGTCATTTTGTATAGAGCTCTCGATATGGGAATAGTGCTTGACTCTAGCTCAATAGCAAAATCAACCTCTTGTGAGGCTGAAGTTCTGAAAGCTCTTTTAGAAAAATATCAGGGTATTCTCTTACCACTGGTTCAGATGACAAGGATACCTCGGGCTCTCTGACGTCTACAACACTAGTCAGGATACTTTAAGTACCCTGGTTGAGCAGCTTACTGGCCTTCAAGACTGAGATAACTTTGGGCTGGACCACAGTCCCAACCCCTTTACATTTGAAACATGGCTTGCTATTTTTATATGACATGCTTTTATCTTTTCTTTCTATAACATAATCTCTCTAGATGGAGTAGAAATAAATAACATATAACTCGAGGGTTCTACCTCTAAACTCATATGTTGAACAAAAAATTGAAGTTATAAAAGAGTGATAGGATCCAGAGTCAAACAGTACTAGTGCAAAGTGTCCCAAGATTGAAGGCGTACCTGTTACCACTCTGTCAGCCTTCTCGGCCTCCTGTCAATTAATGGCAAATACTCTTCCTTACTGGGATGTGGAAGTCTGGTTCGAGACAGCCCCAAAGGATTTCTGAGGGCCATTATCAGCTATGTGCCCCAGGTGTCTACATTTGTAACATACTCCATTCCTCGCTAGACAATGACCTGAATGAAGCCTCCCATGTATAATTAGGACAGATGGCTATTTCTCTCAATGTTTTGACTGCTTTAACAACCTGTTCTCGGTGCCACTGGAACATACCACTTGACCTAAAATTTCTCTGTGGTGCTACCTTAGGCTGCTGCTCAGCCTTTCTTTTCTATCCTGAAGTTGGCCCCTTCTCTGAAACTTTGGCCAGATTTACCCTCTAATGCATGTTATCCATTGCCAGGCATAGTGCATTAGCTTGGGTAGCTAGCCTAAAAACTTGAATGAAACCTTAGAGCTCTATCTTAAGGACTCCAACGAATATGTTGGCTCTATCAGCCTTGGTCTTTACCATTTCATGAGCAAAGTGTGATAACATATCAAACTCTTGATTGTATTGCTCTACAGTCATACCTTCTTGCTCTAATTTCAAGAACTCCTAGCGTTTGGCATCCCTTAAGATAGTAGAGAATAATTAAAAATAAAAATTCTCCCTAAATTGTTCCCAGGTGATCTAGTTTACATTTCCACCTAGCATCCTTTCAGTGGACTTCTACCAGGCCGTGCCTCTGTCAATTAACATGAACATGACACACTAAACCTTCTAGTCGTTAAGGAACTTCATATAGAAAAATATAGTCTCCATACAGGTCAACCACATTTGTGCCTTGGTAGGATCGTTCAAGGATCCATAAAAGTCTAAGAGTTATACTTCTTGAAGTTCCTCATATGCTTGGCTTCTGGTGAAAGCTGATCAGGTATGTTCTAGGCTACAACTGGAGCCTGAACTCTTGTAGCTGGGATTTAAACACACCTGCAGCTAGGGTCTGAATAGAAGTTGACTGGGGTCTGCTGAACAGGCTGACGTTGTGCCAACACTTCAAACAACAAATCTTTGTATCTTTGCTCCATGGCAGTAAGGTCTGCATGAGGGACATGTGTATTAGGGTCAAAAACTTGTACAACAGATTGTCCTTCAGGCTGGTTACATCTAACTCCTCTGTCTCTTTTACCACGTCTAGGAACACTTCTGCGTGATGATATTTTTCCTAAATTCCACCACCAAAAGTCTTTCACTATTAAGTCATAACATAAATAACATTCATTCTTATCTAGTTTAACACAGACAATGTCATATACATATGTATAACCATAAACTTATATCATAAAACATACCTGGTGAGTGATGAAGGACCATATTAGCCATAGGGATAAAATCAAAGACTTACATTGTAAGTCAGTCTACAAAACCTAAAAACTGATGCTCTGATACCAACTGTAAGGATCCAACTCTTTATACTAAGCTGAGGTTATTACTATTAAATTAAATAAAAAATAATAGAAAAATATCATAAGAGTACTTATGAGTTTTGAAATTTTAAATAAAATACTATAAATCAAAATGCAGGAAACATAAAGGCAAAGACAATCATAAACTTTCCCTTATATGGTGAATTACGGTCAGTTCTTGTCATTAGCCAACTTTCCTCTATCTCTATCTTTGCCTGAAAAATTAAACATAGAAATAGTGACTATAAACATATACTCAGTAAGAGACCCACTACTAGTTTCGCTAGGTATCTGTTAACTTCTGTTAGGGTCCTGTAAGGAAGTACTTCGTAACTATCATGCTCCCAAACGTACACTATCTAGTGATCTTGAAGGAACACATTTGGTCTTTGATGATCCCAAAGGAACACCTAAGAGAAACTGGTCTTCGATGACTCGAAGGAACGCCTAAGAGAATCAGGATGAAAGTGACCCCATTGAATCACTCATGAAAGTTAGCCAAACAGACATAAATAGGTGGTGATCCCGAGGGATACCCATATGGGTATGGCCCTAACTGGCAAAATTAACGTAGTACCATAGTCTATAACATGTAGCATATCATAAATATCACATCTTAGTCATAACATATCTCATTCATAACATATTTTATTCATCTATGTAGCCATCAATATCAGTTATTCCTAACAGTCACATTATGAATCTTAGCTACATCAATGCATAATGAAGGAAATATACATCCAAGGTCAAGCTCTTAATTCTGTTTTGAAAGTCTAGTAGTAAAATCTCTTACCTCGAGATTGGCTACTATCTTGGTTGACAGTTAATCTCCAATTAACACATTCCTAAATATAAAGAAAATTAAAATTATTAACTTTGTCAACTAATCATATTTACTTAAGTACCCAAATTTACCCCAAGGCTAAGGTTGAAACCAAAACAACCTTGAATGGGAACAATTCCACAGCTCAAATCCTTAAATTAAAACTTAGCCATCTAAACCTTTAAGAAATAATCCAGCTTTAAGAAAATAATTCAACTTTAGCCAAAATTAAATTATTCGAAAACCAAGGGAATTGATATTTGATGGGTAACCCAAAACCCAAACAAATATTCACCAAAACCAACAAAAAACATAAATGGCTTAAGGAAGAGAGGAGAAGACTCACTCGGCTAAATGGAGACTACAGTTTAGATCCGACTTGCTTGCACTTGTAGCTTGGAGGATCAACTTGTCTACATGTGCGGCTTAGAAGACGTAGGCGTATAACTCGTGAAGGAAACAAATTCAGATTTTAAGAGTTTGGCTCGAATCTGGTGAAACATGGTTGGTCGAACGATCGTGAGGCTTGAGTCCACGAATGGTGGAGAGAACGACATGACTTCAACTGGGATCTATGCGCATGGCTACTTTACGACGATGGGATGGAGATTGAAAACAAAACTAACTTGCGTCTACTAGTGAAGAGAGGTTGACGGAGATGGAGATGGAGATGGTGGATGGGACTGTGATGAGTGACTTTAAGGTTTCTTGGAGGAAGAAGATGAATAGGGTGTGCACACATAACGATGACCATTTAAAAATAACAACAACAATATTATTATTATTTTCTTTAATTAATTTCCTTTTCCTTTTTACCTTTTCAAAAATAATAACCCAAAATTATTCCCTCTCATTAACTCTATTCCATCAAATCATCTTTTTTTTAAAAAAAAAAATTCCAAAATTAAAATATAATACCTTAATAATATATCATCCTAAATAATTATATTATCCCCAATAATAGATTTATTCTTATCTTTAAAAAATTAATTAATTAATCAATTATATATATATATATATATATATATATATATATATATATAAAATGAATTAAAATCCTTAAATCTCATGAATTAAATTTTATCAATTTTAATAATTAATTAAATATTCTAATGAAAATATTTAATTAATCCTAATTCACAAACAAATAATCTTCAACAAATATCTAAGATAACACCTAAATAATTTCAATAAAATTAAATAAATTTAAGATATATAAAGGGGCATTTTTAAAAATAACAAAGTAAATTAAAATATTTACAAGCTATAACAAAATTTTGGATTCTATCACTGATAGTTTTCTATCACTCTAGCATATCCCATAAATAAATTCAAAATTACCTAAACTTTTTAGGTGAATCAATATTTTCAATACATCCTAAAAAAATCCACGACCACATAAAATAAACATCAAATGACACTAATATAAATATAATGTAAATATAATATAAATAATAAATATGTTTACTTATTTGAAAATAATAAAATATTTATTTAATGATGCCATTTTATTTTTTGAAATTTTTAAATAATTTTTTTAAAACTAATCATTGAAATTGAAAAATCAAGACTTTGATACATCCATCACATTGATATTTTAAACCTTGTTTAAAACATAAGACTCCACAAAATCTCACAAAGTTCCAAAACAAAAATTTCTCCTTAAAACAAAAATTTCTCCTTAAAACATACTATACTTAGTCTAACAAAAAAAAATGTTAATAGTCAAATACATTTTTTTTATTTGACAATTAATTGTGTTAATTACAACAATAACTATAAAAATTGATCACTGTGTTAATAGTCAAGTAAAATTAAGACTATGATTTTAACTTAAATTTAAAATTTAAGTTTTTATTTTAGTTAGTCAGAAAATTGGTATAAATTTTAATGAGTGTATTCTTGAACTCTTTTTAAACTCAAGGGTATTTTTAAAACAAAACTGTAATGGTTTCTATCCAAAACTAACAGTAAGGGTGTTTTTGAATCATTTTTATAAAGTTTAAGAAAATTTTTAAATTTTTGAAAATTTAAGGTTATTTTTTACATAAACTACAAAATTCTAAGAGTTTTTTTCGTTATTTAACTAAATATTGTTATATATATATATATTAATATTTTGATTTTGATTACTATATTTTGAAATTCTTTCATTTAAATTAGTTCTAGTTTTACTCCTATAAATTCTGATTTAAAATTAAAAATTGTAATTTGGAGAAGGTTTGTAACATTTATTAAACTAAAAATGACAAAACATTTAAATTCATTTATGTTTACAAATAAATGTTTAATTTTTTATACAGCACAATGACTTAATTACTCTATTTAAAATCCTTATCCTTATTTTTACTATATTAAAAGGGGCTTAAGAAAAAAAATCATTTTTAAACAATTTTTACCTATTACCAAATTCTAAAATTTATAATATTGTCCTACGTAGTAATGTTTTCAATTTATAAATTTGTCACCTACAACATTAACCTATATTTTAAAATAAAATATTAGTTATTGTTTACCTTTAAAAAAGAAAAAAATAATTTATATTGAATAAGTTTTGTAAATGAAATTTATTACTTATATTATTTTATAATTAATTTAGAAAAATTTTAAAAAATAACAAATTTTACAAAATATTTACAATCTCTAGCAAATTCTATCACTGATAACCATTGATATGTTATAGTGATAGAAGACTATCTTGATAGAATCGAAAAAAATTTCTATAACTTGTAAATATTTTAATTTATTTTTCTATTTTTAAAAATGCACCATTGATTTATCATTTATTATTTAATATAAAGAATGAAATCAATATTAACTATTGTTTATCTTTTCAAATTCTTACCTCTATTATAGAACATAAAATGTTTTTATATATTTGTTTCAATAATTTAATTTCTAAAAGGAGCATTTTTAAAAATAGAATAATAAATTAAAATATTTACAACCTATAGCAAATTCTATCAATGATAGTCTTCTACCACTATAGCATATCAATGACTATTAATGATAGAATTAACTATAGGTTGTAAATATTTTGTAAAATTTTCTGTTTTAAAAAATTTTCCTTTTTAAAAATTATAAATTTATATTAATTAATGATGAGATCTCAAAAAACTTTGTAATTTAATATAAAGAATAAAATCAATATTAACTATTGATTATCTTTTAAAATTAATTCTTACCTCCATTATAGAATATGAGATGTTTTTATTTATTTATTTTAATAATTTAATTTTTAAAAATTATGAATTTATATTAATTCATAATATCTCAAAACACTTTGTAACGTTTTATTTTTTTCAACTATATAAATGCATCTCTTCAACCATTAACATACAAACATTTGAATTTCTCTCTACTCAGGTTGATTTTCTTATTTTTCTTATTTTTTTTACTCGCTACATGTGTTTTTCCTTTTATGGCAAAGATATATATATATTTTTTCTTATAATAATTTATAGAGGCATTTTAAAAATAAAAAATTAATTAAAACACCTACAAGTTATAGCAAAATTTTGGATTCTATTAATGATAATCTTCTATCACTGTAGCATATCAATGATTATCAGTGATAAAATTTACTATAGGTTGTAAGTATTTTGTAAAATTTTCTATTTTTGAAAATTCTCCTAATTTATATTATATAGTATTGATTGATCCAACCCTTATCATTTATCTTTAGCTTTACTTTTGTGTTGTAATATATTTTGTGTATTACAGTATGTTAATACTTGATGATTTGAGAGAAAGACTTCAAGATATACTAGTAAGACAGGAGAAAAATGATAAAATATTGCTATTTGTGACTTCAAGCCCAAAAGTGTTTTGAGTTATATTATTATCGTTGTTATTGTTAAAGAGGTGTGAGAAAAACATATTCATTTATTTTTTTAATAATGAGAAAACTCTTAATATGTGTGTGTATATATTATATATATCTTATCTTTGGAAGTAAAAATGTAACTTTTCAAATGATTTATTACAATATAGTTTTGTCTTTCTAATAAATATTTCTACGTAGTTGGAAAGAAACATCTTCCTACTCAATTGCACTAAAAATAAGTTACTTTTAATAACATATTGTTTTGTTTAGTAATATTTAAATATAAAAGGCCAACAATATAATCTTTACACATGCAACGCACGTTAATATTTTTTAGTTTCAAGAAATGCTTCGTTCTCTCTTCTTCTAACCCTCCCTTCACATCTTCTCTCTCATTTCAAATTTCTTCCTCATCTTTTTTCTCTAACATGTAACTCTCTCTCTACTCCTCCCCTTCTCTCGCTCTCTTGTTTCCTTCATCTTCCTTAAAATCTTCACTCTTCCTATCTCTCAATTTCCATTCTCTAAAATTAAGCACTTTTTGCAGCCAAGCAAAACCCCATCTTTCAAGATATCCATCTTGCCGATCCACCCCATCTTCTTCTAGCGCTACAAGCACCAAAATCAAGGGTGACAGACCCCTAAGAAACCTACGTCGTCTTCCAAAGAAATTGCTTCATCGTTAGATCCCAACTCCATGGTTCTCGATTCCAAACCTTCGTCGACTAAGTTGAAGAGCCCCCTCCCTCTTCTAACCCACTTAAGCGGAAGCTTAGTATGGAGACCATTTCTGGGAATTCCATCCCTGAGTTGTCTAATTCTGGTGTGAAGGTAATTTATGTGGTGTGATTATCAGGGTTTTGATATATTTTTGTCTTAATTTGGGTGGTGAAATGACATTTTCCTGTAATATGAAAAATTAATTTGGTTTTATGTTGAATCATCTCATAGATTAGAGAAGTAAAATTTGATGTATGTTGAAAATTTAACAGAGGAGTGTGTATCTGCAATGGTAAACGTTACTCAGCTTCTAATGAAGGTTTTTATCTTCCTCGTGCTAATATTCATACTTGAGTGCACACCTATCCCTTCAACCGTGTACAAAAAAGAAGTTGTTGCAGCTGTCCAAAATGTCCATATATAATTTGTATGCCATCGTTTATATTTTGAATATTGTAATTTTGTAGATTGGTGGAACTGACTTTAGTATGTGGTTGAAGTCATAAACTCAAAATTAATCATCAAAGTTTTGGACTTTGTTAAGTGAAATTAGTTCCTATTACTAAAGCATGAAAAAAAGATCAACTTTAATAAAAATTAAAAAATGTTTGACACTTTATAGTCTTGATTTGTGTCATAAACTTCTTAAAGCATGGAGTCTCTCATCATGATATTATGAAAAATTTTCTTTAGTAGTTCATGGTCTCCACAATTCTTCCCATTCATATTATTAACCTTTTAAAATGAATTGGATACAGTTTTAAACACCATCTTTATAATCTTAGAATAATTATGCAGGGTTTATCAAATAGGAGGATTGGTGAAACTAGTGTTAACTTTGAGAGTTTGCAATCACATAATGTTTTTACCTGTGTTGTTAAATCTTGATCCAAGGTAATGCTAAAATAATGTTTCTAGCATCTGAAATATGGTATTATTGGATTAGTACCATTGGTTTTTTTTTGTTACATCATTTTGTTCACAATGATTGATGGTTGTAGTTTTAGTTCGTTGTCTTCAAAATGAGTATATATAAACCAATTTTTCAGTAGAAAGCCAGAGTGAATCCAAAGTACAACGTGAAGGTTGTTAAAATCAAATCTATTTGGTCCTATTTGATAACTATTTAGTTTTGGACTTAACCATAATACTTTTCATTTTTCAAGGTAAACATTTGAATTCATAGTTAAATTCTAAAACCAAATGATTATCAACGGGATCTTCATTTTCTTCCCCTCCTTCTATCACTCTAACATATACTCGTAATAGGAATTGTCAAAGAACCTGCTACGGTTGCTCCTAGACATCAAAATCTTGAAACAGGTAAGGTTGAGGAGTTGACTGCCGCAGCTTGTAGACCTCCTAGAACTGAGACGTAAAGTTATTGGAATCGATTGTGGATGGATGAGTATTTGTTTTTTCATCAACGAATTGGATGTGATACAACATGTTTATTTAGTTGGGCAATTAGAAAACGTGTGTTTAAATCTCATGGGACTGTAGACTAGAGATTAAAGTACTGGGTTTTAACAAAGTTGATAACTTACAACCTATTTAACTAGCATATGTATATGTTCTAAAGTCATTGTTCTTCACTGTACCTCAAGTCTTTAAACCACTTAGAAACATTTGTAATTACTTCTTATCATGTCATCTTTACCTCTCATCAACATCTTGTAGACAAATTTGTTTCAGAGAAAAGGACTGACCCTCCAAAATGGGACCTCTTGAAACTTATTCCATTGGACATCGATGTGAGGCCGCTAGAAACCATGCTTGGGCAGAATTTCGATGTTCGTTATATGCAAATCTGTACGAAGGTTAGCATTCAATCGGTTATTGCAGAGGTTGAAAAGAGCTCTTTTGTAGCTCTTGTACTATTAAAAGATGCTTAAATTTTTATCTCTACGATTAATTTTGGGGCGCTTCCAAAAACAGCAAAACAATTTATGATTATAGGGCCCACGCCACTACATTTTCTAAATTGCAAAAGTAGTAAATTTAAAAGTCGATAACTCTCTAATAACCCTCCTGTAATGTTTGAGATTAGGAGGGAGACATGAATGAACCGATATCACATCTGAAAGAGAGAGATCTTAAGGACATAAAAGTAATATTAAGAAAGACTTAAAAAGAATTAAAAGTTAATACATATACCAACAAGGTGCACCTTCCTTTTCGATGGTTTGATCATAAGAACTCTAAAGTTAAACGTGCTTAACTTAGAGCAATTCTATGTTGGATGACCTCTTAAAAATATTCCTAGGATGCATGTGAGTGAGGATAAAGCATGATGAAAGGACTCTTGTTGGTTTGTGGGGAGAACTTTCACTCTAATAAGCCTTTAAGGATAGTAAGGATGATGTTGCCAGGTCGCAGGGGATGCAGGAGAATGTCGGAGATCTAAATTCCAAATTCTAGTTTGAATCCTGGGCCTGGGGTGTTACATCTTCGATAGCTCTCTGATAGGCATCTGATAGCCATATATGATTTCACTAATTACTTGTCACATTTGCCACTCTTGCAATTTTCCGTTACAAAAAGGATGAGGGTTATCGACTTTAACTTTGCTACTTTTGCAATTTTCCATTAATTTTTTTCATTCTAGCTATGATCTTACTTTTGAATTCAACTTTCTTTTTTGCAATTTCAAGATTGTTCTTTGAAGACATACCAAAAGCATGGTGTTGTTGTTGAGTGAAGGAAGAGCGTGATAAGAGGCAAGTGTTTTCCTCTAACTGAAAATATAGGAGTTTTTTTGTTGTTTTTTTTTCAAGTTATGTAACTTGATAGTATTTTAAAGCTTAACTATTTTCCACGGCATCAAATCATAAATTGTCTTTGATGCTAGACTTCATTACATTTTAGATATAATTTAACTAGGTGATGGTTACAAATAGCACAAAAAATTCTCCATCTTTCACAAATAATACTTGTTTTTACTAGACTATCTTTGAATTGAATCTATATCAAGATCAAAACAAATAGAACTTTTAAAAGTGACACGTTTGAACAATCAATGTTGTTCTTGGAGTAAGGACAATGCTCGAATAAGAACAAAGATAAGACTTATGGAATAAAAGGTTTTAAGATTTTCTAGGTGGATTTGAAAGCATTTGAGAAATTTTATAAGTTTTTTTTTTTTTTTTTTGGTTTTTTCATTGAAATTTAAAATAAGAAAATCTAAGAAACGAAATATGGGGACTAAAGAATGGAAGAAAAATGAATGAAACTGGGTTCGTTTGGGTTGAATTAAGAAAAAAATATTTTTTAAAAAATTCATTTATGTTAAAACCATTTTTTAAATTGTTTAAAATACACTTAAAAATCTATTTTGGGTGACTTCCAAACATTTTAGTTTTTTTTTTTCAAAATAATTTATTTTCTAATTTAAACACTTAAAAATGTAATCCAAACACATCATTAGATTTTTATTTCACGTGAAGTTATTTATACGCAATACATTTTATAATGGGGTATTTTTAAAAATAGCAAAATAAATCAAAATATTTACAAGCTATAGTAAAATTTTGGATTTTATCAATAATAGTCTTCTACACTACTATAGAAATTGATTTACTTGACGTTAATATAGTGTCAAGTAAACGTATACCTGACGTTTTAAAAAACATCAAGTAATCAACTGTCAAGTATAGTCACATTACCTGACATTAAAAACTCGTCAAGTATACTTTTACTTGACAGTATATTAACGTCGAGTAATCTATTGTACTTGACATTTATTACATGTCAAGTAAGGTCATATACATGACGCCTTTTACGTGTCAAGTAAAGTCATATACTTGACGATTTTTGCACGTCAAGTAAACTTCCATAATTGACACTATTTATCCATAAAGTAAAATAGTATATTTGATTCAAGTAAAATAGTATATATTTGACATGTATTTAACCTCATGTATACCATTTATTAATATATTATTCCATTTTCTGTTTCCTACATTACGTACATTTGTTTCAATAAAACATATTTATCAACAAAATAAACTCTTCAACCAATAGTTACACAACAAAAAAAATACAAATAATTTAGTATAATAAGTAAACCAACAATAATTTCATTACTCTCAGAATTGTCATCAACAAGTACACAATTCCAATCCAATAAAGTCAACTAAAATTTCCTATATGTAGCATATTCCAAAATCAACAATAATAATAACTATCTTATATAACAAAAAACATGTGTGGTATACCAAAACTAAAGTCTATCCCCTTACATTTAATGCCTCATGTATACAAGCATAATGGCTACAAAACATTTACAAAAAAAAAAAAAAAAAAAAAAGTTATGGGTATTCCCATATGCTAGCAATTTAAAAATTAACGAGATCATATCTAGGTGTGTCTATCATATGTATCGAGCCAGAAATTCAGCCCACTTTGCTCATACTTCATCTAAGCTGTGAGTACGAACTTCTCATACTAATCTCTATAAAACATAAAAAGTTGATTAGACACTTTGTTAAAAATAAAAATTAGCCATATTATACTATTTATAATATTACAATATAAGTAGTTTAAAAACATACCGCATCAATAATAATGCTTGTGTCCTTACTCACGATTTTCTTTTCTGAGGAGCAGATTATATGGTCAAAGTTTTGTCCTCAAGATGAGCACAGGGTTGACATTTTCCTAGTAACTGAAAAGCCATTTATAAAGAAGTAGCCCCCATCAAGAAAAGGATACGTGTAGAAGTACAAAAGCCTAAAATAGTAATTCTTCTATTGACTTATATGCAAATATTCCTATGTGAAAATGAAATAAATTAAAATCACATCGAAATAAGATAAAAACATAAAACAGGAAAGAAATGCAACAATAATAATGAAAATACATTATCTTAGTTCAGGAAGTAGTGGATGTCTTTGTGTATCCTGAGTGATGTAAAAGATGACCATCTCAGAGGACAGCAGCTGCTCAAGGAAATCAGCTGGTATAGAACAAAAGAAAATTTTAATTTCATATCTTCGAGTTAAATACATAACTAGAGTTAAATACATAACTAAAGCATACCTGTATCACTTTCAACTATAAACTTGATCGTGGTAGATAATGACTTGTGTAGGTACCCTTTACTTATATCTACAGTTACTTTATCATATTATTCAATAATTGACAAATATCAAGTTCGTGTTATGAGAAATCTTTCTTTTTTTGAGTAAGAAGTGAATAATAGTGAAAACCATGTCATTAGGCATTCTCATAGTCTGAAGCAAAGTAAAAAGATTTGCAACACTCACCCAAATGTTAATGTCAGTTCCATGAAAAGTCTCATAAAATTTTCCCAAAGATTTCACTTGGCTGCCTCAGAATTACGGAAAATGGAATGGCAAGATTTCGAGATAATTCATTCAGTTAACCATCTAAAAACTGAAAATGCAAGCAACAAATAAGTAATGTTAATCTATATATTACTTAAATTATGTATGGTACAAATACAACCATATATAATAATAATAAACATCACATACATGTGAGGGTACAAGTAAAACCATATATACTAACAATAAAAATCACATGAAATTATGCAACAAAAGCTAAATATTTGTCCAAATTGAACTTAACGACAAGAGAATAAACATATAAAACATTGATTCATGTAAGAATATTGAGATTTCATAGCTCTGATGAACAGCTAATTTACCCCGTTTGTACCTGAAGCAAGCTTTCCAGATGGGCTTACCAACAACTAATTTAGTTTTATAAGATCAATATAAAAAGTTGATAGATATTAAAGTATACAAAATAGTGATATCAAAGTATACAAAATTCTTTGCAACTAAAATTCTCCTTTTCCCTCTCTATCAATCTTACATATAAGCCTGAAAACAAAAACTCACTTCCTACCTAAGTGCATCAATAGTTTCAAGAAGAGATACCTAAATACCACCAATTGAAGAAATGACTTTTAGCTTTTCTCTCTTTTAGATGTTGTCCATCAAATAGGTCAACTCCATAAGCTTTGATGCAAGGCTCATGTCGCCCTTTAGCAAATGCCAATAGATATAAAGAGAAGAAAAACAAATTTACTTGGCTAGATTGAGGGAACATGATAGAAATTTTTCAGTCTATTGGCAGGCAAAAATGTAGAGAGAAGGTAATGCTGCAGACAAGGTTAACAACCCAAAGTCCTAAATTCTAGAAACAACAAAAGGAAAAAGTGACACATTGAATATTTTGAAAGTTTCAATTTATGAAGAGAAAACTGTTTTGAAATTTCTAGTTGTTTCCACTATTAAGATTTATGTGGAGAACAGGAATCAAAACAATCTTGAATTACCAGATCTTGACCAACTAACTTGCATAGTCTTGTGAGATTTTATATAGTTCAAATTTGGAAAAGAAAAGCAATAAAAAAGTAAGCGCACAAAGTAGTTTAGGAACCAGAATATAAAGAGTAGAGGAAAGAACAATGGTACGATATCGTCCAAGAAAGCAATCAGCTAGAAAGACATCGAGTAAAGGTAGCAAGGCTATGGGACAAGACCAGGCGTTGACATTCTTGGCTCCCATGGCAGTCGACTGCTGAAGCTGGTCCATAAAAAAGTTATTCAAATTGGAGGAAACTCCATAGAAGGTGAATCTCTCTGCAATCTCCATACCTGATTAATATTCGAAAGGATATAAAAATTAGATAGAGAAAGAGAAAAACGAGTTCCAATAACTCAAGCAAACACTTACAATTCACCGTGACGAAGCACCAGATGGAGGAGGGCACGACGGTGAGTCTTAATGTCAACCTTAAACTTGAATCGCACATGGAGATTTCGAACGAAGCACGACAAAGGTCTTTCACTTTTTAAGGAGTTGACAATTTCGTGAATAAGTTTGTTATTTGCTAGGGCTTCTTGACATTTTAGGGGTTTGCTACGCGTTCTACGAACTCAATTCGCATGTTTTCTTTTTTTCTTAATTATTTAATAAAATTTGACATTTTGAAAACATCAAAAAAAGTATTGCATTTGACGTTTAAAAAATATCAAGAAATTTAAAAAATTACCTCCCCTCCGCATTTTCATAAAACTTCTTAATGCTACCTTAAGAATTTAATAAGTTTGTTTAATGTAAGGAGGAAAATAAAAAGTATTTTAATATTTTTATACTTGACAAAATAAAAATGTTAACTATACTTGATGTTGTTTTTGCGTCAAGTAAATATTACCTATAATTGACACGAAACAAACGTCAAGTAAAATCTGCACTATACTTGACACTAAAAAACTGTCAAGTAACATCTGTACTATACTTGACGCTAAAAAAAACATCAAGTAAAAGCTAACGTAAAATAATTTCAAAATTCTCGTAAAAATTTTACTTTCTTCAAACTATATTTGATGTTTTTTTTGCGTCAAGTAAATGTTCGCTATACTTGACGCGAATGAAACGTCAAGTAAAATCTCCCTTATACTTGACACACAAAAAAAACATCAAGTAAAAGCTCACATAAAATAGTTCAAAAAATTCCATGAGAACTTCACTTTTTTTAAACTATACTTGACGTTTTTCTTTTAAAATGGTCAATACTTGACATTTTTTTTATAAAAATGGTCAATACTTGACATTTTTTTTATAAAAACGTCAAGTGTGTAAAAGTAGCCAGTGTTAAGCAAAACAAATTTTGTAAAGTGCTATCACTATAACATATCAATGACTATTAGTGATATAATTTGTTATAGGTTGTAAATATTTTGTAAAATTTGCTATTTTTTAAAATTTCCCTTTTTAGGAACATTTTTAATCATTTTCGGCTGGAATTAACAATTTAATTTGAATTTTATGAAATTTGATTTATTTCTTTATTTGAATGAGTTTGATTTTTGACTTCACAAAATTGTATTCATCATTTTCATTTGCATTCATTATATTTAATATGAGTGCTACATTTTCGAAAAACATTCTAATATAATATATATCAAATAAGAGAAAATCTACATTTCATTTACCATTAAATGCAAAATAGGCCTTAAAAATTGATAGTTATCATTTTGTTTTTGTAGCTTCATGGTTATTTTCGATCCGATCCTTTTACAATGTTTACTTTCAGAAACATGTTCAACACTACAAGAAGTAGGGGTTCTGCTGACACACACTGATGCAGAATAGCATGTCGAGGCACGTATCGTGAGTGTCGTGCTGTGATATGAAAAGTCAACACACGAATGAGACAACGCCGGCAAAATATTTTGCCCAACGCATGTTTTGCTGACATGATCAACACGTCGTGTAATGCTTCAAAAAATTAAGATAATTTTTGGAGATAATTATCTTAGTTTTGTTGAAGTAGAATTAACTTATTAGGCGTTATTTTGATTTCATATAGTGAGAATAATTTGATTTTGTGGACATTGGAGTTAATTAGATATTTATTGGATGAATATTTAATTAATTAGAGAATTTGAATTTATGGTGTTTGTTGAGAATTTGATTTAATTATATGTTATGAGGTTTAAGTACTTATCTCTCTTCTTTCTCTCTCTATGAAGTAAACTCCCTTCTGAATCTGGAGGAGGAAGGATGATGTTCTAAGATCTCTTTGTGGTAACTATTTTCTCTTATGATTTCTGATTTAGTTTAAAGAATAATAAGATTGGGTATCTCTCTTCGACTTAGTTTATTCAGTGATTTAAGACATGAAATTTAAAAGAATAAGTTTTGGAAATCTTGATAAAGGAGTGATGAACCTTCAAGATATGAACAAATTCTTTTAATATTCATGATATAACCATGGGGATATTCAAGTTTAGAATTGATTGATCGATCGAAGATCTTATTATTATTTACGCATAAATCTGTTTTCATAAATAAAAATAATATCACAAAGAATCAAAAGTTCATCATCAATAATCCAATAGATTCTCTCTCTCTCCTTCTAATGTTCTCCAAACTTCTTACAAAGCTCTCTCCACAATCTCCCCTTATAATAGACACAACCTCTTCTTCTCCTTCTTTTAAATCATCAAGATCAAATGATGATCTCTCAAGAGCTATCGCTAATCATAACTCAGTTGAGCCCATCTGGCTCAAGTTGAAAACAAACTCAAAAACTGGTCTATTTCCAAAATAAATCCAGGTCAAGTGTATAAAATTAATACCTTCAATTTTTCTCAGCAAGATGTAATAGTCATCACTGAAGAAAACATAGCAATGAAAGATGAGTTCACTGCTATCAAACTTTTGCCAGAAGAAAATCTCTTCAGAGCTAGAGACAAATTCAAATACCTCCACATCGGATGCGTTCAAGTTGCTCTAAAACCTCTCTTTAGAGAAGGATTAGATGTTTCCGTCTATCTTGCTCTAAGAGACAAAAGACATCTCCGCTTTACTCCATCTCTTCTAAGGATTGTACAATCAAATTTGGAACAAGGACTAGTCTACTTCAACTGCAAGCCTGGTCTTACCATTTCTCTTCAAGATAAAAACATCATGGACACCATAAGTCTAGATGTTCATTCTCAAGGTCTTGAACTAAAAGAAGGATCACTTCCTTTTGCAGTCTCATATCGCATCTATTTTAAATTGATGCACATAAATCTGTCTCCTAAAGCCCTGAGAATCTGTCCTAAAGAATATACCATGCTTATGAAAGTCAATATAGGAAAATCTTCTATGACTATTCCGAGAAATCTAAATTGGGATGACTTAACAAAGAATCCCATCTGGAGATTACAAGGAGAAACTACTCCTATTAATAGAAGCAGTACAGAAGCCTCAATCACATAATTTCCTGATGGAAATGTCGAAGTACAATTCAATACAGGCAACACTTATCCAAGAATAAGTGAGATAATGAGTAGTCGTCCTAGTACATCTTCAACCAGAGTAGAAAGCTCTTATACAGATACTCTTAGAAGATCTGAATCAATTAGAGCATCGGTGGATTTCTCCCAATCAATCCCCAATGTTCATTATGAAAAGGAAGATGGATCTCTTTCTCCTTCCCAATCTGACATTGAAAGGAGATCAGAACCAGTCTACAATCAAATTAATGTTATTTTCGATGATAACGAACGCTATAGAGAACATTACAGCAAGTACATTGATATGTGGATTGCTGCTCCAGTAGAGACTAGAAAACCTTTTCTCCCATTTCCAGACTTTGTTGCGGGTCTAAAGAAAAATGAAAGAGCTCGCAATGAAGCTTTCCTCAAAGAATGGAGTGAACAGCACAAAAGACGTATCGCCATGATCAAAGAACCAATTATCTGGACAACTGCAAGTGGCAAAGAAATAACTTCTAATTATCCACCAGAAGAAGAAGCCTATTTCCCTCACCTTCAATACCGATAGTCAAGATGGTCTCATCTCCTTATAAGACCATCAATGAAGATAAAGTTCAAAAGGTTGGAGTTCGAGAAATCAAGAATATCCAACATCAACTCAATTTCACAAACAAGGTTCTTTCCACGGGTTTCTAAAGGGGTAGAAAGAATAGAGAATCCAAGTCTCTCAACGAAGAGCAAATATCCTGAGATTCCTTCAATTGATCCAAATCAACCGATCTTTCAGCCTAACAGCTTTAATATCGGAAAACTCAAAGAGGATACTTCAGATTATTTAGCTAAAATCAACAGACGCCTTGCCACTATTGACCTAAAAAGGTCAGCAGCATCGGTAGAAAATCAAAAGGTCTCAACAAGTATAGTTAAGAATCCAAAAGGAATCAATATGATCAAAAAAGATTCCTCACAAGCATCTACTTCAAGATTCTTTCAGTAGCTCAATGGGTGGATATAAAGAACCATTATCCTCAACCATCGCCCCTTGATCTAGGATGAGACGATCTTATCACAAAAAGCATACCTACGATGGTATGTCTCTAGTCACTTGGAATATCGACGGATATTCTGAAGCTCAAATCATGAACACGTTTCAAGAAATGTTACTGGCTGCTTCAGCCTATAGCGCCAGGAAAACAATCCTTGAAACAGCCCAGATCCTTGTTTCAGGTTTTACTGGAAACCTAAAGAGCTGGTGACACAATCAACTGACAGAGCAAGATAGGTACAGAATCTTGACTGCTACAAAAATAGTTGTCAAAACAAAAAATGTTCCATCACCCGTCCAAATTGAAGAAGCGGATACGGTCAACCAATTAGTCTACACAATGACAAAACATTTCATTGGTAGCACTTAAATCCATTTTAATCTTACGACAGAATCCCTCATTGGATTATGGTGTCACAAGATGAGCCGATACAAATGGTATAAAGACACCTTCATGGAACGTCTATATACCTTAACAACCTGCGAAGCCGACATCTGGAAACAAAAGTTTATCGAAGAACTATCGTACTACATTTCTCAAAAGTTCTATCAAATAGTGGCAACTAATTCAGTTACCAAACAAATCGACTGGGCTGAATTAACCTATGGTGATATCTCAGCTACTGTTCAAGCTTTATGCATTAATCTCTGCACGAAGAATAAGCATACTACAAAGGTTATCAAAGATTCCTACTACAGAAAGGAATTATGCACCTTTTGCAAACAATATGGTCTCAGCCAAGGACCAAATGAAGAAAAGAAGAAAAACAAAAAATTTTCTTCTAGACGACGCTTTAGTCGAAGCAAAGCTAAAGACCAAGAGCTTCCACGAAGAAAAAAAAAGTATTACAATAAGGGTAATAGCAAGAAACATTACTCTTCAAAGACCAATAACGTATGCTTCAAATACAATCACAAAGGTCATTATGCCAATCGTTGTCCCTTAAAAGACAAGATCAATGCCCTAACAATAGGTGAAGAAACAAGACAATCTCTTCACTATGCCATTAGGTCAGAAGACGATACTTCTTCTCAAACAGACTCTTCATCAGAAGAAAAAGGTATCAACATTCTTCAAGAAGAAGGATTTTCCAGCGAAGATACCTTTTTCTCTCAAAGTAACTTAAGCGATGACGAAGGAGCAATCCCCTGCACAGGAAAATGTGCTGGTAAATGCTCACGTCATATAAATGTCATTACAAAAGATCAAGAAACTCTTTTTGATCTTATAGAGGAAATTCCTGATGAAGAAGCAAAACAAACCTGCCTTCAGAAACTTAGGCAAAGTCTAGAGGAGCAAAACCCTCAAAAGACGATTCAAAGTCCAATCATATATTCGTTTCAAGACATCTTAAATCGAATCAAAGGCGATTCTAAGAAGCCTATTCAGGTTTAAGACCTTCATCTTGAAGTCAAAACCCTTAAAGGAGAAGTTGTAGAAAACAGGCAACGGCTCATATATCTTAAACAAGCCGTTTAGGTAATTCAAGAAAAACAGTCTTCAAATGAAGAACCAGGAACTTCATCAATCGATTTTGAACGAAAAATCACAGGAAAAGCACTGATAATTGAAGAGCCTGAAACAGGCAGCATCAATTACATTAGTAAAGTCCACAATCAGAAATGGATGTCAAAAATAGTCTTTAAAATAAAAGACTTCCGTTTAGAAGCTCTGGCACTCATCGATTCAGGGGCAGACCAGAATGTTATTCAAGAAGGTCTTGTTCCCTCAAAGTATTTTGAGAAAACAAAAGAATCCTTAACTGAAGCCAGCGGGAATCCCCTCAATATCCAGTTCAAGCTATCAAAAGTTCACATTTACAAAGGAGATATGTGCCTAGTCAACACATTCATTTTGGTTAAACACCTTAATGAAGGAATCATTTTAGGAACATCATTCCTAACCCAATTATATCATTTCTGTGTTACTGACAAGGATATAGTTTCTAAGAAATTCAACAAAGAAATTACTTTCGAGTTCACTCATCCAGTAACTCCTAAGTACATTTCAAATATTGAAGAGGAAGTTCGTCAATTCATAAATCGTATCGCCAGGAAGGAAAAACATATTGAATTCCTTCAAGACGAAATCAAAACCTGCAAGGTGGCTTCCGAAATTGCCAAGCCATCAGTTCAACTGAGAATCTATAACTTCCAAAAGCAATTTGAAAAGAAAGTTTGTTCAAATCTCCCAAATGCCTTTTGGGATCGGAAGAAGCATATGGTAACTCTACCATATGAAGATAATTTCAAAGAGGCCTAAATCCCTATGAAGGCTAGGCCCATTCAAATAAACAAAGATCTAGTCAAAGTCTGTACAGACGAAATCACGGATCTTCTAAAAAAGGGCTTATTAGTCCATCCAAAAGTCCATGGTCTTGTGGTATCCCAACCAAAGATCAAACTATTTCAAACAAAAATAAGATTTCTTGGTTATGAAATTAATCAAGGAATTATCAAGCCAATCCAATGGTCCCTGGAATTTGTTGACAAATTTCCAAATGTACTTCAAGACAAAACGCAACTACAGAGGTTTCTTGGTTGCATCAACTATATCAGCGATTTCATCCAAGATCTCCGCTCAATTTGTCTACCATTGTATGACAGACTCAAAAAAAATCCAAAGCTGTGGACGGACGAGCATACACGAGCTGTCCAATCAATCAAGACTTTGGCCAAAAGCATTCCATGTTTATCTCTTGTAGATGAACAGGCCAAACTTATTATTGATATTGATGCCTCTGAAATCGGTTACGGTGGCATCCTCAAACAGGATCTTAACAACAAAATCTCAGTTGTCCGTTATCATTCAAGCATTTGGAATAGTGCGCAAAAGAACTATTCCACCGTAAAAAAGGAAGTTCTTGCAATAGTACTTTCAGTCCAAAAGTTCCAAGGAGATTTTATCAACAAAGAATTTCTTATCCGAACTGACTCAAAAGCCAACAGATTTTTTCAAGGTGGCAGGCAATCTTATCCTGCTTCGACTTCAAAATTATGCCTATAAAAGGCAGCGGGAATTCACTTGCTGATTACCTCTCAAGAGAACATCTCTTGAAGACCTCTCTCTCAGCTCTGAATTCCCCTTCTGATGGAACCACCTCCCGACCGGCAATGGCCACCCAACCAGCGACAATCGTCGCAGTCAAATAGTCCAAGAGGACCTAGACCTCAATCAGTAGCTTCCTTCTTAGGAACTGCTTCTTCTTCTTCAAGGGGAAATAATTCCTCTATTCAAACATCTGCACCATCACCTATGAGTACAAAAAACTATGCCATGGACTTGCATTTTGAGCAAGTATTAAGGCAACGTCAAGGTTCAGCTCAACGAGCTTTGACTATTCAATCAGACTCATCGAGTCTTCCCCCTTTTCCTTCAACTACGCTGTTACGTCCTACTGGACCAACAACCCCAAACAAGCGTGCTGCTTTCCCAGCCGCTTCCTCTTCAAGATCTCCGATTCTGAGGAATCCTTCCTCGTTCTCTCAAATTGTTAGGCCAAAAGTATTTCAGCTTAGACCTCCTATTCAAGGTTATTTCACCAAAACAACCATGGTGGATTTAACAATAGAACCAGAATTTGATGGACCTTCTGTCCAAGAAGTCTGTAATCAAGTATTTCCTTATGGCTTTAACTTTCTTCCTGAGGATCTTACAAAAACCAGGATGTTTTACGAGTATATTTTGGTCGACTCAAAATCCGTCGAAATTACTCATGTCCCAGATAAGAATGATCCCTCAAGGATCATTTATTCAAAATTAAGAATTTTTTGAGTTCTTACGTCATTCTACTGAAAACAAGGGATGTTCGTAGGCAGAAAGCTCTTTCACCCCTTCAAACCACCATCATACAATTATCGCAACTAATACCAAAGCGTGGTATATTGTATTTTGGTTACAAGCATACGAATATTCATGGTTTGTAACATTTTGTAAGCAAGCTTACAAAATGCACTTTCCTAATTGGTTTCAAAATTGGTGGATGTACTTTGGACTATCTGAAGAAATACTCCCAGTTGAAGTTCAACATTCGTACCATATCTTCCAACAAAGTATCTATTCGTCACTTCTTTCTCAGACGTTTAGATTCGCTTTGTATTTTTAAATACCCTGGATCTTTTGCTAAAATTTCCAGCTTGGACCCTCAGGGAATTTAAAAGCATTGAGCAAATCGCTTAGAATCAAATAGTGGGAAAAGTTTAATTATTCTCACCTAGAAGTCAATAAGATGAAAGATTGGTTTAAAGTCAACATTCATCTTCAAGACATGATAAAACAAGAAGATGAAGCATTCCTTCTAACAAAAAATGTAGTCATATCAACACTTGCAGGAGCAAGCACACAACAGGAATTCAATTCTGTTGTTAACAACGTCGTCGTAGATTTATCAGACGATAACAACGATATACCAGTACATGACTCTTCTCCAGCCTCTGTAAACAACGTCGAGAACCTCGAATACGATCCTTACGAAGGTCTCGACATCAATGACCCATTTTTGGACACACAACCATATTAGTCCAGATCTGAGGTTTCTCAAGAAAAATTAATTTCAAATATATTAATTTCAAGTGTATTAATTTTGTAAATTTTTGTAAATTAATTTGTTTAAACTTTCGCATTTATTTAGATAAGATCATTGTATTCCGATCTTATCACCGCTTTCTCAAGTCTGCTAATCCAAAAATCATCATTAAGAAACATTTGAAAGAGAAGACTCCGTGACGAAGATGACATACTTCTGAAGAGAAATCATCAACCTCCAGCAGCGCAGTCAACATAAAGGATTAACTCTGGATGGGATTATTTCCAGGAGGATTCTTAATTCTATTAGTTTCTTGTTATGTAGTAGGGCCTACGGGCGCTCCATTGACAGCAAGGCGGGGAGCCGATATAAGACCAAACTGGAAGCATTTGCACTATATGACAAGAAGCTAGTATGATTGGGAATCATAATCCAAGCCAATCAGAAGACAACCGGGTGACGTCACTATCTTCTCCAACAAGTTTTTATTATGAAGAGAAATAATTAGCAGACATATCATTTTATTCTTTCGCTTTAATTAGTGGGGGTCCTATCCCACATTTACTTTTACTTTACTTTTCAAAAAGAAAGATAAGATTTCAGATAAGGCCAAGTCAGGGGTTCTATCCTGTCGGCCATTATGATAATTTTCCTTGTATCTTTTCAATTATTGTTGGATCTACTGTGAAGACAATAGTGAAAGTTAATAATTATATTGCAAGTTGCAAAAATAAAATTATTAATGTTATTTCACTATATATAGCAGTGACATTCGACCCATTATGGTATCAGAGCCAAGCGCCTCTTTCGGGGGGGAAGGGAGGTTAGTAGGGCGTGATGAGCCTGAATCCTCAATCCCACATCAGAAAGGCGTAAGGTCTTGGTACGGTATATAAGTGGGAGGTTCTCCCACTTCATTAGCTAGCTTTTGGGGTGGTGGAAATTTTTAAAAATAGCAAATTTTACAAAATACTTACAACTTATAGCAAATTCTATCACTGATAGTCATTCATATGTTATAGTGATAGAAGACTACCATTGCTATAGTTTGTAAATATTTTAATTTATTTTGCTATTTTTAAAAATGCCCCTATATATATAATTATTATGGAAAAGGAAAAGGATAACTATATTTATTAAAATATAATTATTTAAGAGAAAGATATTGTATTTTGTAAAGAAGACAAAAATAAATTATTTGTGGGATGATAATTATTTGGAGAGAGGATATTTGTTTAGAAGGAAAAAGAAAATAATAAAAAATAATTATGTGTTGAAAAAATATAATTATTTGTAAAAGTATAATTATTTTGGTAAGAGAATAAAGTTGATTGAATTTGATGGGATTTAATGAAGAGAGAGAAGATTTGATTTTTGGAAAAGATAATTATTTTGGGAATATAAAAGTTGATTTGATAGAAAATTGAATTGAGGAAAAATGATGTGAATTTTATTTAGTTGAAAAAATAAAGTTAATGATTTGATAAAATATAATCGTTGGAAAATATGATAATTAATGAGGAGAGAGATGATTGATTTAATTGTACGAGAAAAGAGGATATATTTAATTAAAGGGAGAATAATGGTCTAAATAAATATGTATATATATATATGTTTATTATATATTTTGATGAGGGAATAATAATAATGAAGAAATATTATTATTATTATTAATGATTATAAATGCCTAAATTTTGTGCATTAAAAGAATTTATTGAGGAACGATAATGAGAATAAAAATATGTGTATATATTGGTATTACATATATATATATATATATATATATATATATATATATATATATATCCTAAAAAGAAAAAAAGAAACAATAA
>JBBPDI010080068.1:0-14088 GCA_037974545.1 Cucumis variabilis | reverse complement strand
AAGGAACCAAATCTCAAGGAGGAATTAGCACAACACAAAACATGTTTAACATGTTCAATTTTTGCCAGCAATAAATAAGCCAAACATACCTATAATAATTAATAACAAACACCCTGTTTGGTGGTTTTAAAATTAGTAAAATGACTTGCTATTTTAGCATCAGATGTTAGTTTAGAGATAGTCCATCAATTAATTGAGAGTTCTAAATTTAAAACATAACTTTCATAGACCTATTTGGACTTCCATATTAAATTTTTCTTGCCCTAGAAGTGGAGTAGGAAAGATAGCTAGGATAAAAAATTTATGTTTCAACACACAGTACTAAGGCATTCAATCACATTGCCACTAAATTTAATCTTCAAGAGTAACATTCATGGTAACAAAAAGTATAGTACTTTGAACGTTCAAACATAAATTACTTAGAATTTTGTAGTAAAGCAAACTTTCTTTCATTGATCTCCTATTCTTAAACTCACTTGATCAGCCGCAGGAATCGAATAACGTGAGACCACTCAATCTTTATAAAAGGCATCAAAACTATGGATATTCGTACAAAGTCTGGACAATGTACTTTTGAAATCTATAAATAGTTTAGATTGAAATTACTTGCATATAATTATAAGCTGGTAAAAAAAAATCAAAAGACACAACTAGACTAAATTAATTAGAACAAGACCTACTTTAAAAGAAACCATCAAAATAACAAAAAGGAACAAAAAGGAAAATGAGGAACTAGGTTAGGAAACCAATAGTTCTTCAAATTTGTCTTTAATAATCTAATGAGTATGATTCTGTATGAAGGCTAGGGCAAAGTTTATATGATTCCAAAAAATTATACTAATTTACATACTACTTGAGAACAAAAGAATTAAAGCAATGTTATTAAATTCCCAAACCCGTTTTATTTCAAAAAAAAAAATCTTTATTATTAGTATTGTTATTATTATTAATATTATTACAAAGGAAATATGTTGGAGAAATTTCTTGCATTTATGAACTTCCCAAAATGGTTTTTTTCATTCGGACTTAACGGAAGTATATTACACTACAAAAAAAAAAAAATAATAAATAAAAGATCTATTCAAATGGTAGAAAGAATTAACCAACGTATATTTGATATATTATTGGCTTAACCAAGGAGACGCTGAAAAAGCCCCTCCCTAAACTTAACATGAGTTTCTCCAACTATTTGAAAAATTGTTTCCTTCATAAATCAAAGAAAGAATTAATCACAGGAAGAAAACAAGGTATACGTACATATTTAACACTATAATAATTCGTCTTACTTGACAAATAATATATGTGTGTGATACCGATACGTATTTACTCCAATATATTTCTCTACGCACCAAAGAATAAATTATGGTATGTGCCATGTATATTTACATTTTTCGATATATTACACTACAAGAATCTCTCCAGACATCTCACCAAGAGTTGAGTAGTTGGGAGATAGAACATCTACCGCTGTTGTAGAGAAGGTGTCAGAAGTGTTGAATAAATCTTTGATAGATGTTTTACGACCTCAGAAGATATTCTTTTTATCCCAAATTTTCGTCTAGCACAGTTACTAGCTCCCCATGACTTACTATTGGTGTTACTATTGATATTGAGAGTTCTTACTATCTTTCGATGAGAATTAATGTACAACATCGGAAGTTATTATTATATTGAAACCCCTCAATTTGAGATCAATTTCAAAAATAAAATCTTTAGATTATTTGACAAAATATGAAATTAGTTTTATTTTTATTTAAAAAAAGATAAAATATCTTTCTTATCTTTAAGATCATTTATAAATAAAGAGTTAAAAGATCTTTCTTTAATATCTCCTTTAAAAAAGAAGATAAAATATATTCCTCATATTTATGCATATTTTATCGTAAAGAACTTCTTCTTTCTTATCTCTTTTAAAAGTAGAAGTTCTGAACGCAAAATCCATTATTCACATCTGTTGTTCAGAAGTTTATATTTTTGGTGAAGAATCTGTACGAAGGTAAACCGGTTACCTTCTGCATTATGACAGAGTATTGAAGATCCTCAAGGGATTGGACATTGTATCCATTGATAAGAAACATGAATGAAGGCTGAGATAATTATACTGCATTGAATGAATTCAAGGGAGCCCGAATTTGTCTTCGAAGAGATTCAAGTTATCGTCGGGAAGAGTGTAATGATCCAACTATTTATACTGAACTGAGGTCATTACCACTAAAACAAATAAAGACTTTTTAATTAAAATCAAAGAAAAATACTAAATTTTAAAAGAAACGCTTTAAATATTTATTTCTAAGCAAAGTATGTAAAGAAAATAATAAATAAAAGTATTAGTTCAGGCCCTATTTAAAATAAAAGGAAATATCTAAAGGTAAACATGAGTTTTGAAATAAGTTTCTGAAAATTATATACTTAAAACATAAATAAAATGCGGAAGAAGACTTGAACGATCCCCTTAGAGTTTCTGAAAATTATGACGAACTACATTAACTTCTTGTCATTCGCCAGCTTGCTTCTACCTCTATCTTTACTTGTAAAATTAAACATAGAAAATGGTGAATACAAATTCAGTAAAAGTATAAATTCAGTAGGGAATCCACTATTAGTCCTACTAGGTGTCAGTTAAATTCCCCTTAGAGTCCTGTAAGAAGGTATCGTTTAACTATTGTGCTCCCGAAGGCACGCTATCCAGTGATCCCCTAGGGACACAACTAGACTCTCGGTGGCCCCCAAGGAAATACCATAAAGGAGAGTCGGGGTGATCCCGTCGAATCACACATAAAACTGACCATACATGCATAAATAGGTAGTGATCCCGATAGACACCCATAAGGTACGACTCTAACAGTAAATCTAACAGAACATCATAACCTTTACAAATATATCATATCATAAATAACATAGTTCAGTCAAAAATAACTCAATCATAGCCTATGTAATCATAACATGCCTCAATCATAACGTATCATAGTTATAACATCTCAGTCATACATGTCTCTCTTAACTACATTAACGCATAATATAGAACATGAATGCAGCTTTAATGTGAGGGTCTAATAGGGAATCTCTTACCTCGAGAGATTAGCTTAACAATTCTTCTCTAGTAGTCAAGGTCCAAGGTTTCCAACAAACATGTCCCAAACAGTAAGAAAAAACCCATTAACTAAACCAATAATTTTAACAGTTGGCTAAGGACCACGATCCCTCTAAAAATAACTTACCTAAGGTTAGGGTTGAATTCCATTGGAAATATTCCACACTTTAATTATTCCAAATTAGCCAATTAAACCTTCAAAGGAAAATTTAATCCACCTTTAAGAAAATAATTCAACTTTAACCAACATTAAATTAATTTCAAAACCAAGAGAATTGATATTTGAAGGATAACCCAAAACCCAATCAAATATTCACTAAAACCAACCAAAACTTAAATGGCTTAAAGAAGAGAGGAGAAGACTCATGGCTTGGCTAAAAGAAGACTACGACTTGGATTTGGCTTGCTTGCACGTGCGACTTGGAGGATGTAGGCGTACGTGCGACTTGTGAAGGGAAAGAACACACATCTTGGAGGACGTCAATGGCTCGCATGGCTCGATGAAGAAAAAGGCAAGCGTGTAGCTCGACTATAGGGACACTTGCAACGGAGAGACGACCTCCGACGAAGGATGTGGCTAGGCTACGTGGATCATGATCAAAAGGCAAGGACGAGAGATGCGTCCAACGATGAACGAAGGATCCGGAGACTATTTGAGCGAAACAGTAGCTTCACGATGGCTTGAGGCTTGGAGATCGATAACCACGACAGAAATTCGTTTGAACCCGAAACGGTGGACTTTGGTGCGTTGGAAGTCGTCGAATGATTGAGGGTTCGCTGGGGAGAAGTTGAGCAACGGCTAGGTCACAACGAGGGAGAAGAAGAAGTTGGAATAGGATGTGCATGCACAACGTGGAAAATATAATTATTGTTAATAACATATCTTCATAAATAATTATATTATCCCTGATAATATAATTATTGTTATCTTCCAATAATATACTTACTCATAATTACTCCATGATTTTACCAAACTAAATTACCAAATATCAATCAATCTTTACCAATCCATAACAATATAAAAAAAATTCAATTTCAATAATTAATTAAACATTCTTTCCATAAATATTTAATTAATCCTAATCTCTACAAAACAGATAATCCTCACAAAAAACTCAATTCACCCCCAATAATTCTAACGTTAATAATTTAACCAAGATAATCTAATTTAAAATTGTCTTATTTTATTATTATTAGTATTTTTGGGCGTTACAGGGACTCTGAGTTTATACATTTAAGTTATGATGATAACTTGTTAATGTAACTTTAGGGTTAAGTTACAAACTTTTGAATCTCAGTAATATTTCTTATTTAAGCAAAGAAGCTCCCCAGATTCAGGTCATATTTAACGAACTGGGTTATCAAAGCCTTCTGTGTTATTTGTTCATTTTTTATTACCTTTGTTTGTTTTGTTACGTTAGCTATTCCTGTAGTTCATCACGTTAGTCTTAGCTGGAGGATATTATTTTTCGTCTTACAAATTTTTCAAAATCAAGTTCATATCTAAAATCTCTTCGTCTATGTGTCTCCATATTGTCTTCCATCTATGAACCTATCGTGTCGTCTACTTCTAAGCAAACCATCTCCATCTCTTTGTTGCATAGTCTCCATCTCTCTGTCGCTCTATCTGAACTTGTTTCATGTCTCTGTTTCTTTCTTCAACTGTGTGTATACCACGTCTTAATCTCCTTCTCTGATATCAAGTTATCAAGTTATCAAGTCAAAAAGCTTACTTATTTTCTAGAACGAAGCGCCAAGAAGCCATAAGTGTTATTAAGTTATTTGAAAGATTTCCGAGACAATAAAAAGAATGTCATAAAGTCAAAACTATCACTTCAAAATTATATTCAAAGTCCTAAGAATAAGAAGAGATTATCACCAAAATCCTACTCAAAAGCTTACTTATTTGTTGGAACTAGGAAGAATAAAGAGTCTGAAACTAGTTTAAACCTACCATCAATAGATCTCAAACTGTCCGGGACAATTAAAAAAGGGTTAACAAGAAGAATAGCAAAATAGAAGGTTTGCTTTGGATAAATGAAAAAATTTTATTTAAATTGATAAAAATAGCAAAATCGAAAAATATATGACAAAGTAATTGCTGGAACAATGTCTTAAATGTAACTACCTAATTTCTCCTAAAATCCAAAAATTAACACCAAATTCTTCCATCGGTTGAAACTATTGGAGCTTCCAACATCATCCCCTCCAAACCCTTCAAAGTCTTCATACTTGGATTTTCTTCTTGCCAGCTCCTCTGACCTAAAACTCACATGTCGAACAATCCACTAAAAACCCCGATAAGAACCATCGCCAAAAAACAAAACACCCACGACGAAACTCACTGTTAAACTCGCTGAAAACGCTGCTCAACTCTTCTATCCTATTGTCTACAACTAAACCTGTGAAAGTCAACTAAACTCGATCCAAAAAATACCGAAACGTCAGAAGTTGCTGCAAACCCATGACCAACATTGAATGTGATCAAACATTGCTCAAAAAAAATTTTCACCGCTGATGTTGAAACTCTAACTTTTTCCTCTATGTCGGTCACACTTTTCTCCTCTCTTGTTTGCAAGAAAAACTCTCTCTCAGTGTGTTTCTATCTTGCGTCGGCCGCCCTCCTCTTTTAATCTCCTTATTTTCTTTTCTCAAAGAAAACATAAAAGAAGAATATTTAAATAATTGCAAAAATGTCATTTAGGCATAATTACAATTTTTCCCTCAACATCATAAATCACTTAAATATTTATCTAGTCTGTGTTTTAAAAAGTTGTTTGAACATGTAATTATCAAAATAAAAAAAGCTTAGCACGGTGAAATACTAAATATATATGTATTGTTGCACATTCATTTGTTATTGAATTTTTCTTAACATTTTAAGTGGTTCTAACCGTCTCCCTTAAATTTTTTAGTTTTTGTTAAAAAAATCAACTGTTTATCGAATAAATATTTAAATTCCAAATAAAATTATGCATTAAAAAAGAAAATAAAGTTTTTAAATTTACTTTTGTTATGAAAAAAAATTATGAGATATTAAAAGTGAAGGGATAAAAGCCTTTGACAACAAAAGATTTTACATATTCATTTCTCAATTTAATTTCGAAATCCAAAAATACTAGTACATTCGCAATATTTAGAATCAATATTCTAAATAAAAAACTAAGCATGTTTTAAATTAAAAGATACAGAGAACTTACACTTGTTGACGTCTCTGAATCTACAATCTATCAAATTGGATATACAATTTGTCGGAGACCTTCCAATCCTCTGGATGAGATTGGTTTGTGGGAACTAATTGGAATGGAAAGAGTTTTAGTGAGAAACTATTTTACATAACAACAAAATCATTAGTTCTATTTTGGTTAAGAAAAACTATTTTTCTTCAACATATTTATAACTTCTTTCCTTCGTGAAGTAGAAAAGGAAGTAAGAGAGAATCATGGAACTCTATTAATTTAAAAAATATTAAATTAATATAAATTTCAAATGAACTAATTAATTAACAATTAATTAATTAATAATTAACTAAATCATATTTAATTAATATTTTATTTAAATCATATTTAATAAATCTCTTTCCAATATCTTATAGTTGTAAATTAATTTAATAAAGGAGTATTTTTAAAAAGAGAATTTTTTAAAAATAGTAGATTTTACAAAATATTTACAACCTATAGCAAATCCTATAACTAACAGTCATTGATATGCTATAGTGATAGAATTTACTATAGGTTGTAAATATTTTGTAAAATCTACTATTTTTAAAATTTTCCTTTAATTAATTTAAATTAAACTAAATAATTAATTAATTTCTCAATTAATTAATAGCTAGATTAAATATCTTATATTTAACTTAATTTAAATTCAAATTATATTCAAATATAAATTTCTTTCATTACCAATAATTTTAATATGAATCTAATTCACATTAAATTAATATTTGAACTCATTCAAATATTTTATCTCTCATAAATTAATTTTGATTCATATCCAAAATTAAATTTATATAATAAAGTTTAATTAAAATATATAAATTTTATATTATAATGTATCACCATACATTATACTAATTGCCAGAGTAAATTTGAACATTTCAAATTATAACCAATATAAATAAATTTCATTACTCTTCATGGGCTAGGAAGGCGACCTAATGGACATACAGATCAGAAGTTACAATGATATGAGGTTAATTGGCTAAATCCATTAACCACATTAATCAGTATTCGTTAACTGTGTGTACACTCCACTAAAGACTCACAGTTGAGCTCTTCTCAATGTAGATATATTTCTATGTCTACGAATATAGACCAATAACAGTAAGTTAGTCCTTCACGAGTGTTTGTAACATCAGCTCGGTCAAATTACCATTTTACTCTTGGGTTACCTCTAGTCCTTAATAACCAATGTTCCTCTAATGAACAACATGTTTATGGTCTAACCAATAAACAGAAATCCCTCTCGTGCCAGAGAGAGGGTAGGGCCCCTTTGTTCAAGTCTCGGAGACACCATTTAAGGGATCACTCATGTACTTATTGTAAAGTAGGAAAGGAGTGAATTTCATCTTGTGTAATTATGTTTTTAGCTCTTCACTCGATCTTGTCCCCATGATAAGCATATTGAGTTGGTGATTTGACCACTCTTACCTATACAAATCAAAAGACAGACCCTCATGAACAGGAGTTCATAATACATTTAAGATTAAGACTAAGTTATCTAGGTCATCCTAATGAAATAGAAATCTTAGTTAATGAAGTTACATCTAGTGGTTACTATTTCGTGGTCCGCTCTTATGCAAATTCATTGCGTATGATACCCTCACTTGCATGTCAACTATACGAACGCATTGGATCATTGTATTTATATCAAATACAAAGTGAGTCTTATCCATAATGTTACCAGGATAAGGTACCCCTATACTATAGACCCTTTAAGCTGATTTCGAACATTAATTCATGTATAGCTACATACTGTTCAAGACTCAGCAAACAGCTTATGATGTTAGTTTATTGGATTTTGGTTATTAAGACAAAACTAATAATATAATCAATAACATTTATTGAAATTACAATAATAACACTTTATTGATAATGATCAATTGATTATATTTAGAATCAATGAGTTTTAGAACATAAATCCCAACAAGAAGATACTTGTACAAGGTCAATAATTTTAGAATTGAAAAAGGTAAAACTATTTTAAAAAATATAGAAAATGCTTAAATGAAAATTTGATAAGTTTTGTTATATTTTTATAAATATATCTACAAGATATGTGTCCATTATTATAAAGGATGTTGCTGCAATCTTGTCCAACAATAAAATAGCGGATTTAGTTAAGATTTACCAAATTTCAATGTTGTTTGCAAAATACATTTTCTTCGTGCTATTATCAATATCCTGTCTCATTTTTTGAGCTATTCAAATACACTACATTTAAAATATATGATTATCATATACCAAGTCGAATGATACTATATCTTAATAACCAAAATTTTTATCTTTTTGTGTATGTCCCAAATCTGTTGTTTATAATATCATTTATACTCAACATATACTATGTTTGGAAAATCATAATTCTATTGGTTATTATAAAGTTTGGTTAGATAAACAACCGTGATTATGATTCAATGACACTATTTAGGAAATCATTTTTATTGTTGGTTTTGTAACAAATCCATCTTAATGTTAAGTTTTTTGGAATGCAAAAGTATATGATTATATGAGCAAATAAATATTAATATTTGAACATGTGATCGTGATATAGGACGAATAGATTATCACGTTATTTAAAAGCATAAAATTACAATGTAATTGTGTGTGCAACATATGCTATACATTTTGTCAAATACTAAGGAATTAATCTAGAAAAAATAATATTGTCATGTAGTATGTACAAATATTACTGTAACTCTAAAAAATCAACGCAATCAAACTTGGCCAATTTAACCAAGAAATCGATTTTGTTCAAAAAAATTGAAGTTGTTATTAAGTTGGTAAAAATAAATGGATAATTGTAGTTATCATTATTTTAGACGAGGATCTAAAATTTGAATTCAAGTTGTTATTAAATTGTTTGGAATATACATAACCAGAAAATATTGTATTTATCTTTGGCATTATTTTAGGGAGAAGATCTAAATTTAAATTTAAATTGTTATTAAAAATCAAGCAAAATAAGTGGATAATAGTAATTATTACGATTTTAGGAGATTAAAAAAATTCAAATTCAAATTGTTATTAAAAATACGTATTGTGTACTATTTAATAATTTTTAGATAAATATTTTGGAATATAAGTTGTTAAATTTTAAATTATTGGAATATAAGTTGGAAGCTAAATGTTGTTTACAAATACATTGGATTCGTGAATATGTGATATTCTATCTTATTTTTTGACTTATTCAAATATATTGTATCTATAAGAAATTAATTGTCTTATATAAAGGGGTATAATCGGGTATATAAAGCAATATAATTTGGTATAAAAAAGTAAAAAAAAAGTTTACAAATCTTAATATTTCCAAGATTTGCTATTTTTCAGTTTCTTATTTACTATTTTTCTTTTTACACGGTTATTTATCTCATTAAAACAAGTTAATATAGAGAAAAATGATTCAAAGCGGGCTAAATATTTTTGAAACCTACCCAAACGACCTTAAAATGTTAAATATATAATTCGAGTTCATATAATTAGAGTTTGTAAAACTCCAAGAGAAAATAAAGCTCTTTTAAGATTGATCATTGCATTCTTTAGGAACATTAGATTTAAAACACTAAGAGAAAATAATTAGATTTTTTCTTAATCAATTTTGAATATTAAACATCCTAATTATAAACAGAAATTTTTAAAATTTTAGTTGAAAGAGAACAAATCCTCTTATAAAGTTGTAGTTTATTGATTCAGGAAATTTCAAATTTGAAATTGTAAGAAGTTATAGTACCTCAAAGCCTCGATGTCTTTCAAGGGAATTTTATTCACATAAAGGAAAAGCAGGAGAAATATGTCGCGTCAAGGCTTTTATAGTGTTTATTTATCTTTCGATACATGGAGTTTCCTTCACCATTTCTCACATACAAGTTAGTTCGCATCTCCCTCCTGCCATGAATTATTTCGTTGTACATGAATCTCTAAGTGCAAAAGTGTACATATATTTGATTTTTCTATTCTTTAATCATTTGTTTACATTTTTTGTTGCACTGCCTAGTTCAGAAGAAGACCTTAGAACTAAGTTTGATATCAATTCTCGTGTTCAATCCTAGATCATTCAAGAAACCTATGGTTTCACTTATACTTGGACAAAAATATGAAAACTTATACGCAATGAGGACATAAATAGGTTAGTTGTAGCAAGGGTTGAATTGGATTGACTCTTACAAGAAAAATAATATAATATAATATAATATATAAATAAAGAAATAATAATATAATCCACCAAAACCCTCTATTTATAATGGATTACATGGCCACTAAGAGGTCATGTTTGCTTGACACATGGTCGATACTGATGGATAATGTTTAATTTGCTTGACATATGGTTATGGCCACTAAGCACACTAATGGGTTGACATAAGGCTATGGCCACTAAGCACACACTAATGGGTTGACATAAGGCTATGGCCACTAAGCACACACTAATGGGTTGACATGTGGCTATGACCACTAGGCACACACTAATGGACATCTATTTATATTAATATTATTTATAATACTCCTACTTAGATGTCCATTACATATAGGAACTATGTCTCGTTAAAACCTTACTAGGAAAAACCCAATAGGAAAAAATCCTAGTGAAGAAAAAAAAAGTACATATTTCATATATACTTACAAAATTAAAATTTACTCCCCCTCGTGAAAACATCACTTGAGATCTCTGAGTCATCGCTTTTCAATGTTGTGCACAAATTTTTTCAAAGGTTGCCGCAAGCAATGATTTTGTAAATAAGTATGCTAGGTTATCCTTTGAACAAATTTGTTGTACTGTGATATCACTATTTTCTTCAAGATCATGAGTAGAAAAAATTGGTGAGATGTGTTTTGTTCTATCACTTTTCATATAACCTCCTTTTATTTGAGCTATACATGTGTTGTCTTCGTATAATGTTATTGGAAGCAATTTACTAGAAGATAAACCACATGATTCTCGATTGTGTTTTTTCATTAATCTTAACTATATACATTCTCGACTAGCGTTATGAATTCAAGAATTTAGCATGATTTGAGGATTTGGCTGTTATGGTTTGTTTCACTGATCATCAGGATATAACAGTTCCTTCATATGTGAATAATAACCTGTTTGAGATCTAGTTTTGTCGGTATCAGATAAATATCCATAATCTGCAAAACCAACTAGGTTAAAATTTAATTTATTTGAATAAAATAATCGATTATCAATTATTCCTCGGAGATAACGAAGTATATGTTAATTCCATTCTAATGCCTTTTTGGTGGAGAGGAACTATATCTAGCTAATAAATTTACTGAAAATGCAATATCTGATCTTGTATTATTAGCACGATACATAAGTGCACCAATTGCATTAAGATATGGTTCTTATGGACCAAGGAGTTCTTTATTATCATCTCAATGTTAAAATATATTTTTCTTCACATCAAGTGAACAAACTTGCAATGGAATGTTTAATGAATGTGCTGTATCCATTAAAAATCTATTCAAAACTTTTTTTTGTATAAGTTGATTGATGAACAAATATATCATGTGCTAGATGCTTAATTTGTAAACCGTGATAAAATTTTGTTCTTCATAGATTTTTCATCTTGAATTCTTTCTTAAGATATATTATTGCCTTTGGAAGCTCTTCAGTAGTTCCAATTCTATTTAAATCATCAACATACAATTATAATAGTAAATCCAGACTCTGATTTCTTTATAAAAATTCATGGACATGTTGGATTATTTTGATATCCTTTTTTTAACAAATATTCACTCACGCGATTGTACCACATTCGCCCTGATTGTTTGAATCCATATAATGATCTCTGTAACTTTATTGAACTATATAGTTCCCAGGAACTTGGTTTATATGTTTCGAGTATCTTAAATACTTCTGAAGCTTTCATATAAATATCATTATCAAGAGATCCATATAAATATATTGCAATTACATCCATAAGATGCATGTCCAATTTTTCATTCACAGTCAGGCTGATTAAAAATCTTAATGTGATTGCATTCACCATTGGAGAATATGTCTCCTCATAGTCAATACCAAGTCTTTGTGAAAAACCTTGTGCAACTAATCTTTTATATCTTGTGATCTCACTACTAAAAAACTGACATTACCTAACGCTTGTAGTTTTGAAATACTTGACAGTTCTAATAAAAACTGTCAAGTAAAATAAAAAACGTCAAAAATAATGAAAAACGTCAAAAATGTCAATTTATTTAATACTTGACATGCGTCAAAGTTTATTTTATTTAATTAACATTTTTCAAATGTCAATTTTCTAAAATCAGCTATTTCTAAATAATTCTCTCCCCCCCCCCCCCTTATTTTTCTTTTTCTCACAAATACCCATTATATTCCATAGGTTTTATATGTGTTTGGACTATTGGTCCAAAAACTTGACATTTTAAAAGTGAACTTAATTCTGCCTCAATTCTTCATTCCACAAAAACCAATATTGTCTTTGTCGACATTCTTCAATAAATTTTGGTTTAGAATTGTAACACCCCGAGCGCCAAGGTAATTAATTTTATTTGAATCTCCTTATTTCAAGGTTTAAATGTGGAATTGGGTGTGATTAGAATAGTTTTCTTTTATTGTTGGAAGAGAAAAGAAGAGAAAAGGAAAATATTGGAGAATAATAATAATAATAATAACAATATATTATTATTATTAATTGTTATTATATTATTATTTTATTATTATTATTAAAAAAACAAAAAGAAAAGAATTTTCCTTCTTCTTCTTCCTCCCCCTCTCTTAATTCTTTTCTCTTCTTCCCGAGCCCTACCCCAACCGCCGACCGCCATCCCCAATCTTCCTTCCTTTTTCCGTTCGTCGCGCCACCGCACCCAGCGTTGGTCGACGATGAAAACCAAAGTCGTCTCTTGTCGTTTGCGCGTGTTGCCTTTCCATTCGGATCTGTGTCGGACTGAAGCTCGGATCATTTGCGCCTTGTCTGACATTTCGTCTGCCGCCGTTCTCCTTCACGAGAAATGCCACCACCGCCGCCCAGATCTCCATCGTTCGCGACCTGTCTCTGTTCGCGTCGTCCGATTTCCACGGTGACGATTCACCATTCTCCTCCACACGAACTACCGTGAGTCATGGTTCTATCGTGCACGGTATTTTTGTTAGGTTCGATCACTGCCGTTTTATCCTTACTGCGAACAGTTGAAAGTTTTTTTTATTGTTAAGAGTGAGGTTGGGTTGGAATTGTTTCCAAATCAAATTCAAATGTTGACTGTTGTTCAATCATAGGTTGAGGGTCATGCTTGATCTCCATTGGATTCACATCAAATATTTATTCTGGTTGGAAATTTGATTTGTTAACAGTTGGGTAAGTTGTGAATTCTCCCATTGGACTAAAATAAGTCATTGTGGCGTTGGAGAAATTATTGAATTTTATTGTTATGGTTAGGTTCGTTTTCATGGCGCTAGTGCGATTAAGATGCTTAGAACAAAATGAGGTAAGGGGCTTTCTACTGAACTCAATTGTAGTCTCGAATGTGATGAACTGAAATGTTATAACTGAAATGAGAAAGGATGATGGACGTGATTGATACTTTTGAGTGTGTACTTGTATTTATTCTATGTTGTGTTCAACAGAGAAAATTTATATCTAATTATGGATAAATGTGAACTAGTACATGAGTGCTTTGTTGTATCTGACTGAATCTGTACTTATTCACACATGATTGATGAATGACTGAATCTGATGATAATGTATATAGGGGGTGGATTCTTGTCTTGACTAGGTGTATGAAACTGTATTAAGAATGTGATCTTTGGAACTGAGGAGACAG